>JAVTVY010016100.1:0-60283 GCA_036873755.1 Hanleya hanleyi | reverse complement strand
CTGTCCACACGAAAGGTTTGTAAGACATGCTTGCAAGCCATGCTCGATAATCCTGGAGTCTGTCCACACGAAAGGTTTGTAAGACATGCTTGCAAGCCATGCTCGATAATCCTGGAGTCTGTCCACACGAAAGGTTTGTAAGACATGCTTGCAAGCCATGCTCGATAATCCTGGAATCTGTCCACACGAAAGGTTTGTAAGACATGCTCGATAATCCTGGAGTCTGTCCACACGAAAGGTTTGTAAGACATGCTTGCAAGCCATGCTCGATAATCCTGGAGTCTGTCCACACGAAAGGTTTGTAAGACATGCTTGCAAGCCATGCTCGATAATCCTGGGTCGTCCACACGAAAGGTTTGTAAGACATGCTTGCAAGCCATGCTCGATAATCCTGGAATCTGTCCACACGAAAGGTTTGTAAGACATGCTCGATAATCCTGGAGTCTGTCCACACGAAAGGTTTGTAAGACATGCTTGCAAGCCATGCTCGATAATCCTGGAGTCTGTCCACACGAAAGGTTTGTAAGACATGCTTGATAATCGTAGATTTCAGGAACCTTACTTCTGGCTTCGGGTAAAAAGCTTCCTTGTGAACCAGGGAATCGTCCAGTGTGAGATCAAAGAGTTGTCTATGTGGTTGTCGCCTCAAACAACGGTGTTGCCGTTACTACGTTGGGGATATTTCCCCTTAGTGACTCTTCCAGCGTCATATTTCGCTTTTGTTGATAAGAGACGTTACTCGGGGAGATATTGAAGTCACGAAACAACTATGGAGATATGGACACTCAAAACCTTATATACAAAATAATAGATAGAAGATCGCCATGCACTTTGTTGTTCGATAAATACAAAGTCCGCTTGGTGGGCAATCAGTTTTAACAATATCAGCATAGGTCACTGTGAGATTTCTGGTTTTGGAGATAACTTCTTAGTCTGCAAATGCACTTTCTAAGTTCGATGATATGTACAACTTCTATGAAAATTATGAATTTCCGATGTTACTAAGATCCAATGAAGTATCAGTACGCTTTGACGTCTATGTTTGTTGGTTAGAATGTTTTTTTTTCATGATTTGGTCAAACAAACGACTGACATGATGATATTCGCTGGTATATGTACAGAACAGTCTAGTTCCAACACCATCCACAGTGTTAAGGCTTTTCTGCTGATCAACACCCCAGCTATCCAAAGTGGAGAATTTAGGGTTGGTCATCGGGAAAAGTTTTGAGGCAGAAACCACCTGAAAGCAGATATGGTCTCTGCATTCTGGAATATTATCCGGAAGTACTTGTACGAAATAGGTCTTTGGATTTTGGAAGCGGAAAATCTTTAATGGACGACGGTTGAATATTGAATGACAGACTAGACGCTTGTAATCATGAAATTCATTGCAATGTGAAGGTTTCCTAATCGAGAAGTGAGAACGTTATGGTATTCTGGCTTCGCCCAGTTCAAATCTATCAGCCTACTGTATAAGACCTCATCTTTAGTAAGAACCACATATTTCACCTTCATAATTGTATCTGTGAACAACAGCATTCAAAGAGCATTCAAAGGGTGTATTTCATGTGTTGGTTCAAGAATAAGAGGGATATATCCTATCACTGTTTGTGATGATGAATACTAGTGTGTCCATCATAGTCTAGAGTCATTGGTGTTTCTGCACGAAAAAGCCCTTTCCTTAGCATGGGCTTGAATCAGAAATTCTATTTGGTTGGGTACGGTACTTGAAATTTACAAACTCACTGTGGCTGTACTGTTTCCTCAAATCTGAGTTTTGCAATACCTTCAACTGGTGAAATGAGGGTATTTATCATATCAAGCATTTGTAGTGTTTCGCGACGTGATAGTTCCAGTAGCCTAACTGGGTGAGTGACTGAGTGAATATGATTAAACGTCACTTTCAACTCTATTTCAGTAATATCACGACGTTTGGTTCTTATTATTCAGACTCTTCATGCCCGGAAACGTAGCATAACTGAAGTGTGGCAGTGTCTGGTGGCGGCCCACGTTTGGTTGGGGCGAAATTGGTTGAGCTTATTCCTCAATCATAGGCTCCATGTCTCTCAAAGTAGCTTCTGTTAAAGCAGTATTGATTTGATGACTTTTCTTAAGCTTATAGTGTGTCCAGCCTTACCAAATAGCTGTACTATGGATTCTGAGACACAAGCTTTTGTATATCCTATTGAATCCTTCATATGGCGATCATCCAGAATGTCGCTTTCCAATTTCAGAGCAAGGCGTACCTATAAACGTAAAATGTCTTCTGGTTTGTATATGCATGGGTATTGTTATCTCGGTAGATGATATAATATGACGAACATGAACAGCTTCTGAGAGAAACTTTTTGAGGCAATAACTGTACGTATTTCACAATCAGCATCTCGTACAAGGACAAAGAAGTTCCAACGAGTTGATTGAAGAAATTGAAGGAATACCTGCGACTTATGTATGAATGAGTGTCTTTAATCAGTGTGCAGTACCGGTACCTATTCCATACTTCAGTCAAATCATAGCCAAGCCAACTGCACTGCTATTTTCTTCAGCTGCATCTTAATTGCATGTGTTTTTTATGTGCTTTTGGATCCGCTAATTCTTTTCTCAATTTTGTATCGCATTTTGCTGCTTTCATTATCCTGAAGCTGGACACAGCATGCATACTCTTGTTGATATGCTAAATGAAATATTGCATATTTCATTTCGGCACTTCGATCTCATTTCATTGTGAAGATAATTCTCGATAAGCTCGAGTCACGTCCCTTCAAAGACAATATTTATGACAATGTCTGAATGATAACTATACGAATGGAGAAATTGAGTAGATTTTTATCATAGCTCAGTCAAACAAGTTGAACAGGAGTACCGATAAATGTGGTTAAAAGCTAGAGGCCTTTCTATCCATAAACTTCATAGATGATGCGAGTAGACTTGGGCGCTTTGTTGTTGTTGTTATTATTATCACACCAGTTTACCCATACAACCGGCACCATGGCAGTCCGGAAACGGAAGTATGTCTGGGACAATTTGTACTTCCGTTGTGAACTCGAAATCGCTATCACCACGTGGACCAGGATACGTGACCTGTAAAAAATATCAGAGTCAGATTCGACTTTCAGTAGGAAATCGTCGTCCATGACGAATATCTCTGTCCATAACCAGAAGATCTTATTCACATGTTACTATTAGCACGATAATCTATAAACAGACATAAAATTTATATGTATCAAAAAGCCAGTTTCTTGCAAGCGGTCAACATTTTTTAATGATAGAATCAACGGATTGATGGAGAAAACCTGAACCGAAGCTAATGCCTGCAAGACAAACGCAGGAAGACGGCGTGTGTCGTTCCATCGAATTCTATCCACGCATGCACTTCTCATATCGGTATAAATTTCACTTAGTGGTTCCAGTTTTGTTAGATAAACTCTCTATTGGTTCAGCAGGTGGCACTTATACAGGACGTCTCCATCTGATAGGCTATAAATCTTCATGATGGCCGTAGGCAGGACATTTTTAAGGGGCTCCGCGTTAGCTTATAAAAAACAGCAGGCGATTCGTTTATGAGAAAAGGAGGCACACAGAGTCGTTCGTCTACTGATGGGCATTAGTATAGAAAAATATCATTTTAACTGTTAAATGGGTACATTTTCCAAAAGGCAATGCTACCCGAGTTTCCTTGACAACGGTTTTTTTCTGAGGATTTGTCTTACTCCTGCATGGAAAAGTGGGAAGTGAATGTTTCAGAACCCATCGTTTATATCTACTCTATGTCTCAGCTAATTCATCGCCTCCCCTCCACCCCCCACCCCCCCCAAAAATGTACAGATACGACGAACCTGTATATAAAAGCCGGTCCAGCCAACTGATGGATTGTTGAATTCTGCCACATAAACACCCTTTGCCTTTAAAATAGAATATAAAAATAAAGAAAAGAAATATTATTGGTGCAACTGAGTAGTTACCACACGTTGAATTAATTGAACATAACACTCTATTCTGGACAATTCATTGATTGATTGATATTTATTCACCATATACCAACATAACAATAAATATAACAATGGTAAAATAATGTTTCAGATAATACAATATATATACATAATGGTTGGTGTGATAATGGCGGGAATAAAACCCAGATGGGCTTGTTCTATCCCATAATAATTTAGTGTATATGATAATAAAAAATAAATTTAAGTATATAGATATTTCTACTAATAATATAATGGTGAATTATATGAGCTCAGAGAGATCAATTACATTTGCTTTGAACGTATATACAAAGGAGAGGATAGCTAAATATGTGTACTTGGGGAACATAAAACACAACATTAGTAATATATATATATATATTTTTCAAGTGTCGCATCTGTAGATAATAAAATATATGATAGCTATGATACAATGATATATATAAATATGATTATATATACACATATATATATATACATACATATTTATATAAACACACATGTACACACGCACACACACACCAATATATATAGGAGACTTAATGTCATGATATAATTCTTTATAGTAGGCTATTGGATGGTCATTTTACTTTTAGTTTTGAATGTGGCGAGTTATTAGGTGGTATTTTAATCTTTTTTTGAATAATGATATGGAAGTAATTGACTTGAGTTCTGTGTTAAGTTGGTTCCATATTCGCGGTCCTTTGATATAAGTAGTATAAAATGATAGTTGAGAATTGTAGAACGGTCGATAAACATTGAGGTGTTTCTGTCGTGTTTGGTATTGATGAATGTTTTGCAGTCTGGTAAAGTAAGTTCGGAAGCGATTTGGTAAAGAAAATGGTTGGTGTATAGCTTTGTGGATTAACTTTAGGATTACATAGTCGTTGATTTTATTGAAAGTTAACATGTTTAGTTGGATGAATAATGGTTTAGTATGTGCGTATTTAGTTTTTTTTGCAAATAATACGAACAGTCGCTTTTGTAGAACAGTAAGTGGAGCATTGTGAGTAAGAAAGGTATTCGTCCATATTAAATTGCAGTATGTAACGAGTGCGTAAAATAATGTATAGTACAGAGTGATTAATGTATTTTTATTGACACCGTCTTTGATATTATATTGATTACCCCGATGTTTCTTGATAATTTTGAGCTTAGTTTGCTTATGTGTGTTTGCCAGTTGAGTTTGTTGTTAAAATATACTCCTAAGAATTTGAAATTTTCAACAAGTTCTACGTCAATGTTGTTAATTCTTATAAATGGATGAAACGAAGATGAATTTTGCTTTAGAAACATTTAGAGAGAGCTTACTGCAACAAAACCATTCGTATAATTTACATAATTCCACATTCACGGTTTTAGAAAGGAGTTTCGGGTCGGAAGAAGAGTAGGTAATACTCGTGTCGTCGGCAAAAAATGATGTAAAGTAAGAAACAGATTGGGCCAAGAATCGAACCTTGGGGAACTCCGCATGTAATGTTAGAAGGTGTTGAGAATGTATTGTCGAGGGAGACAATTTGGGTGCGGTTTGAAAAGTAACTTCTGAACCAGTCATTTGCTATATTTCGAAAGCCGTAATAATCAAGTTTTTTTAGAAGTATGTTATGATTGACAGTATCAAATGCTTTGCTTAAATCAAGAAACGTTGTTATGCTAAATTGTTTGTCTTCCTTGGCCATGGCTAATTTTTGTCCCCCGCCGCAACGCGGCCGGGGACTTTAAAATGGTTCTTGCTTCTTTGTGTCCGTGGATGTCCGTCCATGTCTGTTCGAAGCGATAACTTCCTAACGCTTTGCTGGATTCTTTCGAAATTCGGAATATGCATTCCTTGCGGCAAGACGCCAGTCCGTATTGCATTTCAGCAACATCTGCCTGAAGGTGGCGCCACTAGTTCTTGCTTCTTTGCGTATGTGGATGTCCGTGTACGTCCGTGCATGTCTGTTCGAAGCGATAACTTTCTAACGCTTAGTTGGATTCTTCCGAAATTCGGCATACGCATTCCTTGCGACAAGACACCAGTCCGTATTGCATTTCAGCAACATCTGCTTGAAGGTGGCGCCACTAGTTCTTGCTTCTTCGTATCCGTGAATGTCCGTGTACGTCTGTTCGAAGTGATAACTTCCTAACGCTTTGTTGGATTCTTCCGAAATTCGGAATATGCATACCTTGCGACAAGATGCCAGTCTGTATTACATCTCAGCAACATCTGCCTGAAGGTGGCGCCACTGGTTCTTACTTCTTTGTGTCCGTGGATGTTCGCGTACGTCCGTGCATGTCTGTTCGAAGCGATAACTTCCTAACGCTTTGTTGGATTCTTCCGAAATTCAGCATTCGCATTCCTTGCGACAAGAGGCCAGTCCGTATTGCATTTCAGCAACATCTGCCTGAAGGTGGCGCCACTAGTCCTTTGCATCCGTGGATGTCCGTGTACGTCCGTGCATGTCTGTTCGAAGTGATAACTTCCTAAAGTTTTGTTGGATTCTTCCAAAAGTAGAATACGCATTCCTTGTGACAAGACGCCAGTCCGTATTACATTTCAGCAACATCTGCCTGAAGGTAGCGCCACTGGTTCTTGCTTCTTTGAGTCCGTGGATGTTCGTGTACGTCCGTGCATGTCTGTTCGAAGCGATAACTTCCTAACGCTTTGTTGGATTCTTCCGAAATTCAGCATTCGCATTCCTTGCGACAAGAGGCCAGTCCGTATTGCATTTCAGCAACATCGGCCTGAAGGTGGCGCCACTGGGTCAAAACAGATTTTTTTTCCGTGTACATCTGTTCGAAGCGATAACTTCCTAATGCTGTGTTGGATTATTCCGAAATTCGGAATACGCATTCCTTGCAACAGGACGCCAGTCCGTATTGCATTTCAGCAACATCTGCCTGAAGGTGGCACCACTGAGTTTCTCTTCTTCTTGTCCGTTCCAGTCAAAATGGGCCTTCAATTTTGCTATATGAAATCATTCTATTCCACATCATATGATTTATCCTAAAGCTTTTGCATGAACCATATTTTATTTCAGAAGTATAATGTGAAATAACTGGCGGGGAAATCCCCGCAGTACTGAATCCCTGATTTTTGAATTTCGTGTCATCTTAAACGAAGGACAACATTTCCTTCAATTTTGCTAACAAATAATTGAATTGCACATCATATGATTTACCCTGAAGCTTCTGCACGAATCATTTGTGTCCACACATGTATATTACTATATTAATTACAACTGTGTTCCTAATGTTTGGGTGCACACTGTGCATATGATCAATTTCCTGAATTGAACTGAAATTCAACCTTGCCGGTCTTCAGACTGACAGATGATGGCATGCAGTTGTCAGTGCAGTTGTTCATGTACAGGGAGCTTTCTATGAATGAGTTGCAACCCCAAAAGGCTTAAAATTTATCAGGCACAGACCCATGTTTTTACCCCTCGGCCAATTTTGGCCATGGGGTATTGTCATCATCTTGTACGTCCGTCTGTCCGTACGTCCGTTCGTGAGCGAGATAGCCGGAAAACTGTTCCGCTGATGAATTCCAAATTTGGTATGCTTATTTACCTAGTCAAGGACCAGAAGCCTATAGAATTGGGACCTGATTGGGTGGGAACCTTAGCAGCCATCTTTAATTTCATGCAAAATGGATAATGATCCATATCTCGGAAACCATTCAACTGTTCAATACGAAATTTGATATACATTATCGATACATCAAGCAACTTTCAACGAATTACCAAACAGGCTTTTCTGATTAGCTGGGAACCCTGGAGGCCATCTTAATTCATGCGAAATCGATAATGATAGCCTACATATCTCGGTTACCATTCAATTGTTTTATATGAAGGTTGGTATATATCATCGATACATCCAGATACTTTGAATCGGGACCTGATTGACTGAAAACCTTGGTGGCCATCTTTAATTTAGGCAAAATCATTAATGATCTCTATATCTGATTCCGTTGGAGTGCTCAGTGTAAAATTTGGTATACATCATTGATGCATCAAGAGACTTACGATGAATGACAGATCTGGTTTCTCTGATTGGGCGGAAATCTTGGCGGCCATCTTTAATTTATTCAAAATCTTTAATGATGTTTATCTCTGATACCATTCAAATGTTCTATACGAAACTTGATTTACAGCATCGATGTATGAAGAGACTTGCATTAATGAATAACCACATTAGTTCATCTGAGTGACGGGAAGGATGGGCAACCATCTTTAATTTATCTAAAATCATTAATGATCTCTATCTCTGACACTGTTCAAATGCTCAATGTAAAATTTGGTATACATTATCGATGCATCATCTCGGTTACTTCTACACGATGTGCCTAGGATAAAGTACTATACTATACACAATTTTTTTGTGATTCAGCATCGCAGAAAACCATCGATTGCGTTTTCATGGTAAAAGGGTTAGGAAAGAACTAAAAATACACTTCAATGCAGAGTGATTTTGATTGACGCCAGAAATCGCTCAGAACGCTTCTTCGGCGATCTAGACCCCAGGAGCATCTGGGGCCTGGGCGGCCCCTGGATCCTCACCTAAAGTGCAATGATAGTGGCCGTACCACTTTGAATTTGCTTCCGACGCCCCCTGTATTAACAGACAGTGTCAACGTACTGTTCCAGCTGTCTCCCGTTCAGTGATTGGTCATTCGACCCCGCCATTTTAAACTAATACGAGCATTTTCATTGGATCACTATTAGATAAGACCCACCCCAATCTTCATACACAACCACGCGACTGTCTCAGTTGACTGATGACATAGCGCGGCCTCGTTTTTTATTTCAAAATCTGCCGTCTAACTGGGAAAATGCTGTTGTTGCTGCATCAGCCGATCATTGGCCCCCTGTAGAAGATACTATAGGCTAATACATGTAGGCTACCATGCCATGAGATGATGCTTGGGATTGCATTTCGCTCACTTGCACCTACAGGTGGCGACAACTGGTGGCAAATTTAAAATTTGGTTTCCGGGCAACAGGTTGATGCCTTCAGCTTCTCGTCAAATTTGGTTTGCAGATAATGCCTTGAGACGTCACTTGGGGATGCTTCTCGGTGCTTCACTGCATGGAAACTATATCACAGAAGCAATCAACTTTCAGTCAATCGTTCTGAGTTGATCTTAAAACTTGGGAAGGCAGAAAGACCCTTCCACATCCAACGCCTATGAAGCAGCAGTTGCCTCCCTCATGTATATCCCCTGAGACCAACAATGCTAAAAAATATTGCTGCCATTTCGGCGGGGGACATAGCATCCTCTGGCTGCTTGTTCATATAGCGACACTACAGCATGGGAAGTTGAGTGGTTTGCACGAAATCGGTATTGGCTGGGACTGATGATGCATTGGTCTTCAAGATATGAGATCATTCGGTTTGCCATAACTTTTTCAAATATTTTACTGAAGCAAGGCAGTACAGATATCGGTCTATAATTAGTTACTCTGTTTTTTCCTCGCCTTTGTATATTGGGCTGATCTTAGCAATATTATATATATTCGAAAATTCACCTGTTGTGGATGACAGATTTAGTAGAAACGACAGTGGGGAGGTAATGTAGTTTATTATAGGTTTCACTATAGCGACATGCGAATTCCATCCTGGCCAGGGGAGGTGTTTTTTTTAGAGATTGAACTACGTTAGTAATCTCTTCTGGGCTACATGGTGATAACGTAAACTGACTCGTATATTTATTATTTAGATATGACATGAAGTCTGAATCGGTAGCTGGAATTTTATCGGCAAGTTCAGTAGCTACTGAACAGAAATATTTATTGAAACAGTTTGCTATGTCTTCAGGATTTGAGGTCTCTGTACCATTTACAACAACGGCAGAAGGCAAGATCGAAGATTTTGCCTTGCCTAATAAATTATTTATAGTTTTCCATGTTCCCTGAATGTTGTTGTTGAACTGTTTAAATTTATTTTCATAGTATAACTTTTTCGCAATCCGTAACGTGTGGTTTAGTTTTTTTGCGATATACTTTGTATCTGTTGTTCAGTTCGGTGTTACGTGTGGTCATCCATAATCTACGGATTTTCATGTATTGATTGTAGCAAAGCTGCGCTTATCCAACTTTTTTTGTTTTTGTTTGTGTTTTATGGCATTTAATTGGAAAACATTCGCTGTAGATGGAATTAAATGTGTCACTAAAATACCTAGCAGCTGAATGAACGTTTGTTTCCATATATAAAATATTCCTATCGACAGATTATATTTTTTCTTCGAAAAGAGTCTGGTTGCTGGTGCTAATATGTCTATATGTTATATTGTTCTGCTTATTGTGCTTTGAAATTGAAGAGTTACAGAGGAAGAATACAGGAAAATGATCAGAAATGTCTGTAAGTAAGATACCAGCGCTTATGTCATCTTCGTGGAAATTTGTAAAAATGTTATCAATGAGGGTTGCGGATCTTGATTTTACTCTAGTTGGATTACATATCTTCGAGAAAAAGTGAAACGATTTCATGATTTCAAAGAATGAATTAGTTGGGCTGTGATTTCCCGTCTTTAGTAGGTCGATATTAAAGTCGCCAAGCAACATACACTGTTTATTTTCAGGTTTTAAAATATCAAACATATTCAAAAGACTTGCATTAAAATAGTCAACACCTTTGCCAGGTGGCCGATAAATTAGTCCCACAACACAAGAGTTGTTATGGTCGTTAATTTCAACAAAAAGAGCTTCGTATTCACCATTTTGATCGATTTTTGAGAGATCTTCTCGAATGAAACAGTTTCTATATTCTTCTTTAATGTACAAAACTATTCCACCACCTTTTCGCACGGATCTGGATAGTGGGAAAGGAGAATAACCAAGAATGTTATACAGCTCTTGTGTTGCGGGATCGAGCCAACTTTCGGATATACCAATTACCGAAAACTTATGATCCAGATTGTAAAGTAGGGAAAGAATTCTGTATAATGCTTCTTCAGACTTCGCGCATTGATATGCAAGGCAGACAGGGTTTTAGAGTCAGATATACATCGCTATCGGTATGGTAGTATACATCCATGAATTCACCTCAATGTCTATGAAAGGGAATATTTGAGTACAAACGTTATCGATAGCCATTACATCATATTATTTTTCTTTTTTTTCATTACCGGTACCAGTACTCGCCGTCGGACATTGTTCAGCACCCAGATAGCTGGTTTGCACATCGAACCAGAGTTTACCAAGCTTAACTATCAGTTACAACACAGTTCAAAACAGAAATTCGCTACAACAAACTACAGAGCAGCTCTAGTATTGGATAAGAATAACCCAGAAGTCAAAATGAACACCAATACACATATCAGACCTAGGCATTGATCAAATATATACCGACCAGCGATAGGCATCGAGCTCTGAAATATACAGACCAGAGCTAAGCATTGAGCAGCAATATACACTGACCATACCACGCACTGAGTGACAATACAAAAAGCAGAGCCAAGCACTCAGCAACAATATACGCAAACCAGAGCTAGGCACTGGGCAGCAGCAATATGCATCGAACTGAGCTATGGATTGAGGAGAGCACTAGACATTAATCAACAATAAACACAGACCCGAGTTAGGCATTACTAGTAATATACACAGACAAGAGCCACGCATTGAGCAGCAATATAAAGACCAGAACTAGACATTGAGGAGCAATATACACAGACCAGAGCTAGGAACTGAGCAGCAATATACACAGATTAGAGCTAGGCATTGAGCAGCAATAGACAGATCAGAACTAGACAATGAACAGCAATATATACAGACCAGAGCTGGGCATTAGGCGGCAATGTACATAGACTAGAGCTATGCTCTCAGCTGCAACACTGAGCAATGGACAGTAATACACACAGACCAGAGCTGGGCATTAGGCGGCAATGTACATAGACTAGAGCTATGCTCTCAGCTGCAACACTGAGCAATGGACAGTAATACACACACCATGTCAAGGGATCATGCGAGTGACAGCTGTATACATACCTAACAATTGTGAATGAGAATACATAATACCAGAGCAAGATATTGTACGACCATACACAGAGCAGATCTAACCCTGTGTATATGTATATAATACAGCTATAAGAGCAGCTTGTCGGAAATATTACGGTATCTGGTCTAGAAAATTAATTACCGGATTTTGTGCCGTCGCCTTGAACCATGGAACAGGGTGTATGACATAACCATCAGGATTGTTCGGGTCACCGATGACCAATCGAAAATCTCGTCTGAAATCAGAATAATAATAAAATAACTTTCCAATTGAAAAAACGTGCAGTTGACTTATTGAGGATAGATGTACTTGTGCGATATTAATCCTCACAAATACTCACCTCACGCCGTCCAAGTTTGTCGCATGGAGTACTTCAAGAGTGGTTGGATCTACATCCGTGTATAAGGTGATAGACCTTTCCGCAGATGTCTGACATCATACACGATACAATACTCACCTCTCACGCCGTCCAAGTTTGTCGCATGGAGTACTTCAAGAGTGGTTGGTTCTGCATCCGTGTATAAGGTGATAGACCTTTCCGTAGATATCTGACATCAAACACGATACAATATTCACCTCACGCCGTCCAAGGTTGCCGCATGCAGCACTTCGACGGTGGTCGGTTCTACATCCGTATATAATGTGATAGACCCTCCCGTAGATGTCTGATATCAAATACGATACAATACTCAACTAACGCGCCCAAGGTTGTCGCATGGAGCACTTCGGCGGTGGTCGGTTCTACATCCGTATATAAGGTGATAGACCCACCCGTAGATGTCTGATATCAAACAGAATTCACTACTCACCTCACACCGTCCAAGGTTGTCGCATGGCGCACTTCTACAGTGGTGGGTTCTACATCCGTATATAAAGCTATAGACCCTCCCGTAGATGTCTGATATCAAACAGAATTCAATACTCACCTCACACCGTCCAAGGTTGTCGCATGGAGCACTTCTACAGTGGTGGGTTCTACATCCATATATAAAGTTATAGACCTTCCGTAGATGTCTGATATCAAACAGAATTCAATACTCACCTTACACTGTCCAAGGTTGTCGCATGGAGTACTTCTACAGTGGTGGGTTCTACATCCGTATATCAAGTGACAGACCCTCCCGTAGATGTCTGATATCAAACACCTTACAATATTCACCTCACACCGTCCAAGGTTGTCGCATGGCGCACTTCTACGGTGGTGGGTTCTACATCCGTATATAAAGTGACAGACCCTCCCGTAGATGTCTGACATCAAACACGACACAATACTCACCTCACGCCGTCCAAGGCTGTCGCATGGCGCACTTCTACAGTGGTGGGTTCTACATCCGTATATAAAGTGACAGACCCTCCCGTAGATGTCTGATATCAAACACCATACAATATTCACACCACACCGTCCAAGGTTGTCGCATGGCGCACTTCTACAGTAGTGGGTTCTACATCCGTATATAAAGTGACAGACCCTCCCGTAGATGTCTGATATCAAACAGAATTCAATACTCACCTCACACCATCCAAGGTTGTCGCATGGAGTACTTCTACAGTGGTGGGTTCTACATCCGTATATGAAGTGACAGACCCTCCCGTAGATGTCTGATATCAAACAGAATTCAATACTCACTTCACACCATCCAAGGTTGTCGCATGGAGCACTTCCATAGTGGTGGGTTCTACATCAGTATACAAGGTGATAGACCCTCCCAAAGATGTCTGATATCAAACACGATACAATACTCACCTAATTACAAGCGTCTAGTCCGTCATTCATAATTCAGCCGTCGTCCACTAGAGAATATCCGCGTCCATAATCCAAAGACCTCTTCCATATTCCATATAACAGTATTAGCACCAAATTAAAAAGGACAATCATAGTATACATAAACATAGGCTTGTTTCCTGCAAGAGAGAAGCCGTCAACAGTTTTCAATGATGCCGGCAAGACATCATGATGTTCGAAAAATATCGAATCCGTATCGCTGATCAGTATTCTTAATCCATAATATTCGTTGTAAAGTCGTCATCTAAAGAATGATGTATCTCAGTCACGCTTTGATTGTGACTGTTCATATGAGTACCATGAGGATCTTGAAGTACATGGGTTCATACGGCCCCTAGCCCCGGGTTAAGCGGAATTAGACACAAGATACGAAACGTAACGCCATAGATCTTGCACGCTACGCTCGTATTTTGCTAAAGCCTTCCGAGGATGTCGCATGGAACACTTCGGCGGTGGTCGGTTCTACATCCGTATATAAGGTGATAGACCCCCCCGTAGATGTCTGATATCAAACAAGATACAATACTCACCCCAAACCATCCAAGGCTGTCGCATAGAACACTTCCACAGTGGTGTGTTCTACATCCGCATATAAGGTGATAGACCTCCCGTAGATGTCTGATATCAAACACGATACAATGCTCACCTCACACCGTCCAAGGTGGTCGCACTGAGCACTTCGACGTTGGTGGGATCTACATCGCTTTTATAAGGTGATAGACGCTCCAGTAGATGTCTGATATCAAACACGACACAATACTCACCTCACACCGTCCAAGGTTGTCGCATGGAGCACTTCTACAGTGGTGGGTTCCACATCCGTATATAAGGTGATAGACCCTCCCGAAGATGTCTGATATCAAACACGATACAATACTCACGCACCTAAAGCCTTCCAAGGTGGTCGCACTGAGCACTTCAACGGTGGTCGGTTCTACATCCGTATATAAGATGATAGGCCCTCCCGTAGATGTCTGATATCAAACACGACACAATACTCACCTCACACCGTCCAAGGTTGTCGCATGGAGCACTTCTACAGTGGTGGGTTCCACATCCGTATATAAGGTGATAGAGGTAAAAAAAGAAGTTTGCTGGCGTGGAGTAGTAATATAAGAAAAATAACGAAAAACCTTCTCAACTTTATACATCATTATATTCCGACTGCAGTTTCGAACGTAATGTTCTTCTCAAGGAATTAAGGTGATAGACCTCCCGTAGATGTCTGATATCAAACACGACACAATACTCACCTCACACCGTCCAAGGTTGTCGCATGGAGCACTTCTACAGTGGTGGGTTCTACATCCGTATATAAGGTGATAGACCTCCCGTAGATGTCTGATATCAAATACGACAGAATACTCACCTCACAACGTCCAAGGTTGTCGCATGAAGCACTTCTACAGTGGTGGGTTCCACATCCGTATATAAGGTGATAGACCCTCCCGAACATGTCTGATATCAAGCACGATACAATACTCATGCACCTAAAGCCTTCCAAGGTGGTCGCATGGAGCACTTCGGCGGTGGTCGGTTCTACATCCGTATATAAGATGATAGGCCCTCCCGAAGATGTCTGATATCAAACACGATACAATACTCACGCACCTAAAGCCTTCCAAGGTGGTCGCACTGAGCACTTCAACGGTGGTCGGTTCTACATCCGTATATAAGATGATAGGCCCTCCCGTAGATGTCTGATATCAAACACGACACAATACTCACCTCACACCGTCCAAGGTTGTCGCATGGAGCACTTCTACAGTGGTGGGTTCCACATCCGTATATAAGGTGATAGAGGTAAAAAAAGAAGTTTGCTGGCGTGGAGTAGTAATATAAGAAAAATAACGAAAAACCTTCTCAACTTTATACATCATTATATTCCGACTGCAGTTTCGAACGTAATGTTCTTCTCAAGGAATTAAGGTGATAGACCTCCCGTAGATGTCTGATATCAAACATGACACAATACTCACCTCACACCGTCCAAGGTTGTCGCATGGAGCACTTCTACAGTGGTGGGTTCTACATCCGTATATAAGGTGATAGACCTCCCGTAGATGTCTGATATCAAACACGACACAATACTCACCTCACACCATCCATGGTTGTCGCATGAAGCACTTCAACAGTGGTGGGTTCTACATCCGTATATAAAGTGATAGACCTCCCGTAGATGTCTGATATCAAACACGATACAATACTCACCTCACACCGCCCAAGGTGGTCGCACTGAGCACTTCGACGTTGGTGAGATCTACATCCCTTTTATAATGTGATAGACGCTCCAGTAGATGTCTGATATCAAACACGACACAATATTCACCTCACACCGTTCAAGGTTATGGCATGGAGCACTTCGACGGTGGTGGGTTCTACATCCGTATATAAGGTGATGGACCCTCCAGTAGATGTCTGATATCAAACACCATACAATATTCACCTCACGCCGTCCAAGGTTGTCGCATGGAGCCCTTCCACAGTGGTGGGTTCTAAATCCGTATATAAGGTGATGGACCTCCGGTAGATGTCTGATATCAAACACCATACAATTACAAGCGTCTAGTCCGTCATTCATAATCCAGCCGTCGTCCATTAGAGAATATCCGCGTCCATAATCCAAAGACCTATTCCATTTTCCACATAACAGTATTAGCACCAAATTCAAAAAGACAATCATAGTATACATAAACATAGGCTTGTTTCCTGCAAGAGAGAAGCGGTCAACGGTTTTCAATGATGCCGGCAAGACATCATGATGTTCCAAAAATATCAAATCCGTATCGCTGATCAGTATTCTTAATCCATAATATTCGTTATGGAGTCGTCATCTAAAAATGATGTACCTCAGTCACGCTTTGATTGTGACTGTTCATATGAGTACCATGAGGATCTTGAAGTACATGGGCTCATACGGCCCCTAGCCCCGGGTTAAGCGGAATTAGACACATGTTACGAAACGTGGCGCCATAGATCTTGCACGCTACGTTCGTATTTTGCTATCAGCATGCGATATGTATCGCCAAATTTGAGAAACTTTGAGTGGAGGCGCTTGGTGGAATAGCCCTGTTTTATAAGTTTCTGCAACATGTTTTGTGACGTTGATTAAAATCATCACATTTAACACAGGATCTAGCAAATGCTACTAAGCGAGATATGTATACGCCATATGCAGGTCCCACTGGAATATTACTATCCTGAAAGGGATAGTTTACGATGTCGAAATTGTAATCATCTCTTTTGTCATAAAGTCGGCGAGAGAGAATGCCCGCTTCATTTTTATAGAGATAGAGATCTAAATAAGATGTGCCTGTGGGGCTATCTGTAGTTTCCTTCAAATCCAGTGAAGGTGGATATATATCCTTCACTGCGTCATTTATATAGCGATTATCCACAGCGAGAAGATCGTCTATATAGCGTTTGGTGAATGAGAAGGAACGGGCTTTGAATGGATCGGTTTTTGAAAGCGCCTGCACATAGTCATATTCATAAGAGAATAGATACAGGTCAGCCAACAAGGGTGCACAATTAGTACCCAGTGGAATACCTATATGCTGCTGATATATTGTGTTGCCAAATTTCACATAGATATTTTTAATGAGAAATTCAAGCAACTCTATAAACAAAGAAACATCCCATGAATGATATCTCTTGTATGTAGTCGAGCTAAAGAATGTTTTATGGCTTCCGACATTAATATATCTACGATCAGTTTTCTTGAACACAGGTACTATTAATGAACTTAGACGGTCAATAAGGTCCTGATGAGGGATTGTAGTATAGAGAGTCGAGAAATCCCATGTGGATACATGTCTGTACGGTATGTGACCTTTAGCATCAAGCTCTTCCGTAAGACATCTTGAGTTTTTCAATATCCACATACATTCAACACCAGAGTTCTTAGAAATAGTGGCGCAATACCTTTCCCAAAATGCTTTTACCTCCTGACGGGCCCTCGTCAATAGGGTTGAAAGAAGCTTGGTGGTGCAGCTTCTAGAACCAGCTATGAATCTAGCTTTGTATGGTGATTTATGCATTTTGGGAGTCCAGTATATTTTGGTATGTCGTTATGATTGGTTGGAAGACAAATACCTCTTTCCCTGAGAAACTTTTTGTGATTGTTAAATAAATCTTCCAGAGTAAATGCAGTTTGGGAGTAAGTAGACGTATTTGATGAAGATATGTCTACACTCAATTCTTTAACCAGCACCTGGTAATAGTAATATTTACATATGAATATTATATTATTCGGAGCTTTGTCTGCTGGGACTATGACGAATTTACTCTGGAGATTTGCTAGAACTTCTTGCGAATTGAGGTTTCTCAGTACTTATTTTGCTTGGGGAAGAGTACTTCTGTCAATATGGCGGATTGTTTCAACGACCTTGCTCTTGGTGAGATCCAGCCAATCAGCGAGTACTGTAGGTTCAACTTTTTTCTCGCTTAGACCAATCAATAACGTACTGTTCCAATGCAGACAGGACTATCTTCTGGTCGGCCTTCAGATTTATTCTTCTTGGCTCTCTATATTTAGGTCCTTCATCAGGAGTAATTTCAGATCCTTATCACTCACCACATCAAGGTCACCAGTCACAATATGTTTGCATGGTGTATAGATAAAGTTCGACGATTCACAATCACAACTATAGCCTCCTGACGTGTATAAGTTCCAGTCAAACTCCTGGACAGCATTGGAGCACCTCACGCCGTCCAAGGTTGTCGCATGGAGCCCTTCCACAGTGGTGGGTTCTACATCCGTATATAAGGTGATGGACCCTCCAGTAGACGTCTGATATCAAACACCATACAATATTCACCTCACGCCGTCTAAGGTTATCGCATGGAGCACTTCCACAGTGTTGGGTTCTAAATCCGTATATAAGGTGATGGACCCTCCAGTAGATGTCTGATATCAAACACGAGACAATACTCACCTCACACCGTCCAAGCTAGGTTATCGCATGGAGCACTTCGACGGTGGTGGGTTCTACATCCGTATATAAGTTGATAGACCCTCCAGTAGATGTCTGATATCAAACAAGATACAATACTCACCTCACACCTTCCAAGGTTGTCGCATGGAGCACTTCCACAGTGGTGTGTTCTACATCCGCATATAAGGTGATAGACCTCCCGTAGATGTCTGATATCAAACACGATACAATGCTCACCTCACACCGTCCAAGGTGGTCGCACTGAGCACTTCGACGTTGGTGGGATCTACATCCCTTTTATAAGGTGATAGACGCTCCAGTAGATGTCTGATATCAAACACGACACAATACTCACCTCACACCGTCCAAGGTTGTCGCATGGAGCACTTCTACAGTGGTGGGTTCCACATCCGTATATAAGGTGATAGACCCTCCCGAAGATGTCTGATATCAAACACGATACAATACTCATGCACCTAAAGCCTTCCAAGGTGGTTGCATGGAGCACTTCGGTGGTGGTCGGTTCTACATCCGTATATAAGGTGATAGACCTCCCGTAGATGTCTGATATCAAACACGATACAATACTCACCTCACACCGCCCAAGGTGGTCGCATGGAGCACTTCCACAGTGGTGTGTTCTACATCCGTATATAAGGTGATAGACCCTCCCGTAGATGTCTGATATCAAACACGATACAATACTCACCTCACGCCGTCCAAGGTTGTCGCATGCAGTACTTCCACAGTGGTGGGTTCTACATCCGTATATAAGGTGATGGACCCTCCCGTAGATGTCTGATATCAAACACGATAGAAACGATTATTCATCAATCTATCCAATTAAACAACCAAACGTTATACTGAGTCGGTAAGTTTTATGTACAATCCGACGCTAAATAAAGCTACCAGATAGAGAAGGTATACTTAACCATGAGTTTAGTCCGAGCTTCCTCTGACCCTACGCCAACGACGACATATAGTTTTTTATAGGTTGTCTTCGGTTAGGGTCAGAGAATTATCGCCTCGAAAACGCTAAATGACAGCGACCACGAAGCCTCGCAGGTACGCCGACCTCGATAAAAAAACATATAAAAATCATCCGGCCGTTTTATTGCGTTTACCTCACACCAATCAATAATTTCTCTACACAATCAGACCATTTTTCACAAGTTCTGTCATTTTCTAAACTATACGGCCGCTTTTCTTTCGCTTTTTCAAAATCTTTATCTGACTGCCCTACTTCTCACATATACAAATCTCGCCCTGCCATGACCTTTGGTTTTAAATTGTCACGTGAATCATGGTGTGAAGTAAGTGCAATAAAGCGACCGCTTGATTTCTATAGAATTTTTTATTGAGGTAAGGCCAGCGCGGCTTCGTGGTCGCCGTTATTTAGCATATTTTATGCGATAATTCTCTGACCCTTGCCAAAGACAATTTGTAACAACTTATCTGACGTCGTTGGCGTAGGGTCAGAGGAAGCTCGGACTATCAATTTTCAGATTATTGGGAATTTTGGAAGGATCGTTTTCCTATTTTCAAACAAAAGTGGAGTTCTAGCAACTCCTCTGTATCATACGGAGCGAAAATACAAGCTATTAGGGGATCAAATAAGAAGAGTTTGGGGTCAAATATCAGTTGTGGAAGACGGTATGACTATGACCGTTGTCCGGCCCAATACTTTCGTTATAAAAACTCCGCGCTCACTCTAGCAATGGCTTCAGGTATTCATGATACAGACTGCCTGTTTATATGTTCTCATGATCTGCCCCGAAAACAAATCAATGCAAGGGACAATACTCTGTAAAGTTCTTATTGCTGCATACCGCGGATTGACATACAAAAAAAAATCAATGGGTCTTCAAGACACGTCCGCACATTTGACCACAGCTTGCCATATTCTAAGACTTCGGTTGCCCTGGCGTTGATGTTTGACCTAAATTAATTAACACAGTTTTTCTGTCCTCAAGTTAAAGGCACGGACATACCCGGCGTGTAGAAACAGCTCCATATCGTATGGAGCATATTTCTTCTTTGCCATCAGTTTTTAGTGTACCTGAAGTTTGGTCACTTTCTGCAGCCCTGTACTGGAGTTTACATTGCGGAGAGTTCCCGAGTGCATATCACAGTGACCGTGACCTTTGCCCTCAAATTGAATACGGTACGTCTGTGCCCGATTGGTGTACTCACACTTGGTACCAATCCACAGGTCGGAGATATCGCACAGACATAAACATTTAACAGACAGACATCAAAATCAATAGGATTCTTCAGATCAGATACCTAAAACTTGACATAGTAAAGTTGTATGCGGAGTAATGACAAAGTCCATTTTGGTAGTTCAATATTTCGACATATTATTGGGTCAACATCGTGGGTTTTTGAAATTCAGATGGACAGACATGCATTAAAATCAACCGACTTCTTATTTGCATGGGGTTAAGGTATGTACCTATATCTATATAATATATAAATATCTTAAAAGCTAATCTTTATTCCACTTACGAAATTTCTGGTCCAGTGGAATTGAGGCCTTGGAAAGTTCTGAAACAGATATAAAAAATATACAAATTATATGACTTTGATTGATTGATCACTTTTCTATTCAGTTTCATACCGGGCATTCGGAATCATGCACTTTCGTTTGATTAAGTGGGTCTTAAGGAAAATGGAAACTTAGTTTGCTCATAATTTTTAGCACACTTCCGTTAATTGAGTTGTAAGAGAGTTTACATAAAACTTACTTCAATGACACTCAAGAAGAAGGTTCGGACTCCAAAAAATAACGAAAGTCGATGCTGCCGGAGACTGTGTTCGGCGTTTGGGAGCACTCTAGGATGAAGAAAACTTGCAGCTTATCGTAACAACAAAACACCTGTATACGATGTTGTACTAACGTGGAATAACCTAACTTTCCCTTTCATATACTCTTAAGGAAAAAGTGATCCGATTTCGCTCTTATCAACAGCCTTATGTATTTACGCACTGAGTAAAACGGTCTCCTGATAAAGAAACGAGAGAGAAACAAAAATCTCTGTGTATCAATTAATTGATCCCATTCTTTATTACCCATATCAATTCCATAACGTATGCATATATTTGTTTATAAGAGTATAAATTGTTCTCACCTCAGATATTTATCTCCTATCATGTCATCGTAGTAATAGTAGGAATCATCGTCTATGAAGAATTCATCTCCACTCGTCGTAACAATGTATTTGGGCATGGTTAATCTGTCTTTGTAAGCTGAAAAGATGGTTATTGGTTATTTCGCCCCCTTCCCGCTTGAATGGGAATGATCACACTTGTTCTTTCCCGATACATTATTTCCGAACACGGCGCAGGCGTCATATTGGACATTCAGTAGATCGTCATGGACAAAGAAAGTAGTACTTGCGGTTTAACATACGAAAATAATGCCATAAATTGATTTCTTTAATTCTCCACAAAAGTTGTCTGTCGTACAGATAAAATACCCAATAAAATAATTTCTTAAAATTTAAGGAATATTCCACCAGCGGAATATTCCTTAAAATTCAATAAGGAATATTCCGTAGCATGTTAAGGAAATTCCTTAACATGGTAAGAAAAATTCCTTAGTTATGTTGAGGAATATTCCGCTGGTGTAATAGTCGGGGAATATTCCTTGAATTTTTAAGGATTTTTTTTTCTGTGTTTGCAAGTTTTGTGCTGTTACAGATAACCTCAGAATCAAAGGTGACGTGCTACAGCGTCGACTGCCGTTTGAAATTGGGCTTTCGTCTGTTTTTTCTACTTTTTTTTAATGTATATTTTAGCATGAATTCTTTATAGAAATATAGGATACCACCAAAGCGAATGTCATGTTTTCAAAGTCACCATATGTGCCGAGATATTACATCGAAATGTTATCTTGGTTCAAGGTGTCATAATTTAGAGATACCGTACTAAAACAATCATGCTAAAATGTATTCGCTAATATTTACTCAATCAGGAAGGTGTTTCTCTGTTCCGTCTCCTGGGGAATTATTCTGCTAATAACTGGGTATAAGCCCTCCTGGATTGAGATCGGTAATCATAAAATTCAGAGCAATATTATTGTCCTTAGAGAATACGTACAGAAGGGATCCACGATGTCCGCCATAGTTTGTACGAGAGGATTATCCAGCTCAGTGGTGAAGTTGAGGACGTAGTAGTCGTAGAATTCAAACGTCCAACCTCCCAGAGATCGGTAATGGTGGTGGAGATTCTGGTGTTATACGAAATATAAACTTCAACAACATATCAGCACAAACAGCCTTGATTTTGATTGTATTTATGCCAGCTAAATATTGGGCTAACATTGATGAATGTCAAATATTGTTTATTCATAAGCGATAAAGGCATGTTGCGCGCGCTGGTACTCGGCCATCTCGTATTTCTGACGCAAGTTTTGTATGGTACCGCTATTCTCCAGGTTATTCTTTGTCATCTCATCCGTCCTTGGTACCATAAATAGCCAATATACTGTAACGCGTTTTGTAACAATTTTCGCGTTTTGTCACAATACGTGTTAACACACAGTCACCGCGTTTTACCACAAACTCAGTGGTGAGAAGTAGTATATAAACCGCAAATTCCTTATCATTGACCTACTTATTTGTTCCCCCGGGTAAAATTTGTGGGGAAACTGTGGGCGGCTCTCAGCCAATCAGAAGCGAGTAATTCAAATTGACCAAAAAGCTACCTCCAGCACAGGAGAGTTCCAATTTGTCCAGGTCAAAAATAGTTCCATGTATTCATCCGCGGTGATGCGGTCTGGCAGCGATTTTGGCGGTGATGCGGTCTCAGGAAAAAAAGTAGTCCCTAGATAAAATGGTCCGATGGGGTCGAGTGAGGTATCAAAGTGAAGCTTATGTGAAGGGGCATCTAATGGGCTGGGTGTGGGGTTGAACTATCGGCATTCTACGCATGCGCGGTGGCCCAAGGGTATGCAAATAGACGTTTTGGAGCTAGGGAAGCCCCTAATGGGCCGATGGGGTCATATGAGGTATCAAAGTGAAGCATTCGTGAAGGGGCATCTGATGGACTGGGTGTGGGGTTGAAATATCGGCATTCTGCGCATGCGCGGTGGCCCAAGGGTATGCAAATAGACGTTTTGGTATCTAGGGGAGCCAATAATGGTCCGATGGAGTTGTATGAGGTATCAAAGTGAAGCCTAGGTGAAGGGGTATTTGATGGCTGGGTGGGTGCATGTAAAATTTTTCCTGAAAAAATACGGAACACGGACTTTATCGAAAAATCCGGGAAAATGCCTATATGGGGTATGGGGGGTATATAGGTCGCCGGGCTTAACGGGGCTCGCCTGTCAATAGAGTTATCTCCCCCCTAGTTCCAGGGTGGGTGTATGTAAAAATTTTCCTGAAAAAATACGGAATACGGACTTTATTCTAAATTACGGGAAAATGCCTATATGGGGTATGGGAGGTATAGGATCAATGTTTGTCCCCCTGGGAAACCTACTTCTCGACATTTGCGGTATAGGTTGTGGGGTCGCGTTTTCTTAGTCTCGTCATTTAGAACGTGATAGGAAGTGTCCCGGCACGAATCGGTGAAATTTTTGAAAAAAGTCACCGAGCCCCATATAGTCCCATACTGGGGTATAGGATCAATGTTTGTCCCCCTGGAAACGTACTTCTATACATTTGCGGTAGGGTTGTGGGGTCTCGTTTTACTCGTCTCGTCATTTAGAACATGATAGGAAGTGTCCCCGTGCGAATCGGTGAAATTTTTGAAAAAGTACGATATAGCCCCATATAGACATATATATGTAAATATATATTCCCATACTGGAGTATAGGTTCAATGTTTGTCCCCCTGGGAAATCTACTTCTATACATTTGCGGTAGGGGTGTGGGGTCTCGTTTTTCACGTCTCGTCATTTAGAACACGATAGGAAGTGTTGCGGAGAGAATCGGTGAAATTTTTGAAAAAAGTCACCGAGGCCTGGGTAGGCCCATAGGCCTATACTGCATGGCTATGGGTGTATAGGCCCATACGGGGTGGACATGTTGGAGTCTAGGTGAGTCCCTAATGGTCCAATGGGGTCGAGTGAGGTCTTATTTTGAAGCTCTCGTGGAGGAGCACTTGACTACACTAATGGTTCGTCCGTGTTCAATAGTCTGCGCATGCGCAGCCTGGCCCGTAGTATAGAAAACAGGCATTTTGGGTGCTATGTAGGGGTGTGTTTGGGATAGAGATGGGCTATTCACGGTTCGAATGGGTCGTGGAAGGTGTCAAAGTGAAGCTTGTGTGGGGTAGAGTCAGAATGGTGTGTTTTTGAATGAAAGTCGCGTCAATCTGCGCATGCGCAGTCTGGCCGTAGTAGAGAAATCCGGCATTTTGGGGGGTATGTGGGTGTGTGTTTGGGGTAGAGATGGACCCCTATGGATCCGAATGGGTCGTGGAAGGTGTCAAAGTGAAGCTTGTGTGGGTTAGAGTCAGAATGATGTGCTTTTAAGTGCAAACCGCGTCAATCTGCGCATGCGCAGTTGGTTGTAGTAAGTAAAGTGGCCATTTTGGGGCAGTACATGAAGGTATTTGGGGTCGAGATGGGCTATTCACGGTTCGAATGCGTCCTGGAAGGTGTCATTTTGTAGTTCTCGGGGTGTAGACCCTGATTTGAGGGATGTTCCCGTCATCTGTGACGTCATCGATGACGTCATCAGTAGGAGTAATAGCCAAAGTGTGCATTTTGAGGCAGTACAGGAAGGTATTTGGTGTAGAGATGGACCATCCCTTATCCGATTGTGTCGTGGGAGGTGTCATTTTGTAGCTCTCGGGGTGTAGACCCCGATTTGGGGGGCTGTTCATAGCATCTATGACGTCATTGGTGACGTCATCAGTACGAGTAGTAACGCATGTCGCGTCAATATGCGCATGCGCAGTCTGGCCGTAGTAGAGAAATCAGGCATTTTGGGGGGTATGTGGGTGTGTGTTTGGGGTAGAGATGGACCCCTATGGGTCCGAATGGGTCGTGGAAGGTGTCAAAGTGAAGCTTGTGTGGGTTAGAGTCAGAATGGTGTGTTTTTAAGTGCAAGTCGCGTCAATCTGCGCATGCGCAGTTGGTTGTAGTAAGTAAAGTGGCCATTTTGGGGCAGTACATGAAGGTATTTGGGGTCGAGATGGGCTATTCACGGTTCGAATGCGTCCTGGAAGGTGTCATTTTGTAGTTCTCGGGGTGTAGACCCTGATTTGAGGGATGTTCCCGTCATCTGTGACGTCATCGATGACGTCATCAGTAGGAGTAATAGCCAAAGTGTGCATTTTGGGGCAGTACAGGAAGGTATTTGGTGTAGAGATGGACCATCCCTTATCCGATTGTGTCGTGGGAGGTGTCATTTTGTAGCTCTCGGGGTGTAGACCCCGATTTGGGGGGCTGTTCACAGCATCTGTGACGTCATTGGTGACGTCATCAGTACGAGTAGTAGCGAAAGTGTGCATTTTGGGGCAGTGCAGGAAGGTATTTGGGGTAGGGATGCTCTATTCTCAGTCCGAATGTGTCGCGGGAGGTGTCATCTTGTAGTTTTCGGCGTGCAGACCCCGATTTGAGGACTGTCCACAGCATCTGTGACGTCATTGGTGACGTCATCAATAGGAGTAGTAGCGAAAGTGAGCCTTTTGGGGTAGTGAAGGATGTTATTTGGTGTAGAGATGGACCATCTGCGGTGCGAATGCGTCATGGGAGGTGTCATGTTGTAGCTCTTGGCGTGTAGACCCCAATTTGAGAGATATTTACAGCATCTGTGACGTCATTGGTGACGTCATCAGTAGGAGTATTAGCGAAAGTGGGCGTTTTTTAGCAGTGAAGGTTGTTACTTGGGGTAGACATGGACCATCCGCGGTGCGAATGCGTCGTGTGAGGTGTCACCTTGTAGCAACGCCCACCAACGCCATTCTGAATGCTTCAACGCCCTGGTGAAATAGCTCAGAAGCTCTGATATTCCATGGAATTGTCACTAATTCTTCGAAATGCAGTGATGCCCGTCAACGCCCGTCGTTACACCTTAACACTCTAACATAACGCCATGATATAGACCGGAGAGAGAACAACAACAGCAACAACAACAACAAGGATGACACATGAGAGAACAACAACAACAAGAAGTTTTTTCATATAGTTTATTCTCCCCAATGTTACATCATACCCACGCTGGGGGAGCCGCGTTGGGTATATTTACAATTCAAGAAGATTCTTTTCCAATCAGAGGCCACCATTTGCAAGTTTCATATTCGTTCCTGTCCGTTAGATGTATTCTCGGCTACTCTTGTCCAATCAGAAGTCGCCATTTCAGAAAGTTCCATCTTCGGCCATGTTCGCTCTGAACCGTTTGTTCTAATCGTCATCGGGCAGGCCAGGATACCGTTGAGGCCACATATACTCAGATAGTTGTTTGTGCATTCTGAGTATCTATCAGTGCATGGGTGAATACTTTCATCCGATGGGGATGGTGGTCTGTCAGTTTAACCACGAAGAACGTAACATTGGTCACCCTCTCCACTTGCCATTTTGTGTTGGGGCGTTGTTGTTGGGCCCATTCCAAACTATCCACGCTGTCCAGTTCCTTCAGCATCGTCTCCAGTGACGCACGATGGATAATGGTGAAAGGCTGGTCAAACACCCGGGTATTATTGCTGGGATAAAAGTAACGGAGCTGGTCTGTCTCTTTATGGCGAAGAATGTATCCAAAAGTGAGATTTAACTTGAAGGCTGTATCTTGGTCGTTGAAGATGGCTTCCACGTAGCTACGTAGACGGATGTTTTCTTCCAACCGGAAATTATATAAGTCCAATATCGGGCGATGCCGATGAAAACAGTGTCGGATCATGTACCAATGGCGTCGATACATCTCACGCACTGGATGATCTTCGGGTAAGAGATCGCTGGGAACATTCACCGCATCTTCCAGAAAAGGTTCGATGTTGTCAGGCGTATGACTCAAAACCGTAACGGTGGAGTCCGGCTGGAAATCCAGGCTCTTCTGAACTGTGGGTACAGGCGGGCTCTCCGTCATCGCATCACCCGTGGCGTTCGTCTCCCCGGGCTTATCTTCACTGGGTCTGACCTTTTGCGGCTCCTCTTCAGTAGGAAGTTGTCGCCCAAATCGTAGAGACGGGACATGAATCAAACGCTGATGCCGTCTTAACTGACTGCGTCGTTTGAAGAGTTGACCACAATCCTTACATTGTTCCCTCGCGCCCTCGTGGACTGAGCGTTCGTGGCGCAGTAAAGCATCTTCCCGATTAAATGACCGTGCGCAGGTTATACAAGTATGTCGTGCACCGTTGTGGATGGAGGCCTCGTGGCGTCGTAATTTTTCTGGGCGAGTAAATGACTTCTGGCAAGTTGCGCAAGTGAACATCTTGGTGGTTGACAGAGTGTCTGATGAAACGGCAAGGCCGCTTCCCTTTTATAGCACGCTAGCTGTTGGTCTATTTTTAGCACACTCAGTTCAACTACCTACCGGATGTAGGCTGTTTCTAATCGTCATCGGGCAGGCCAGGATACCGTTGAGGAAACATATCCTCAGATAGTTGTTTGCGCATTCTGGGTATCTTTCAGTGCATGGGTGAATACTTTCAGCCGATGGGGGTGGTGGGTCAGTTTAACCACGAAGAACGTAACATTGGTGACCCTCTCCACTATCCATTTGGTGTTGGGACGCTGTTCATAGGCCCATTCCAAGGGATCCACAGTGTCCAGTTGGGCCAGCATCGTCTCTAGCGACGCCCGATTGGTGATTGTGAAAGGATGGTCGTACACTGGGTTGATGGCACTGGAATAGAAAAAGCACAATTCACGCGTCATCTTATGGCATAAGATGTACCCAAATGCTACATTTAATGTGAAGGACGTAGGTTGGTCATTGAAGATGGCTTCCACGTAGCTGCGTAGACGGGCGAGGTCGGTCAGTCGGAAATTGTACAAGTCCAATATAGGGCGATGACGGTGGAAGCAGTGTCGGATCATGGACCAATGGCGTCGATATATCTCACTCACTGGATGATCTTCGGGTAAGAGATCGCTGGGAACATCCACCGCATCTTCCAGAAAATGTTCGTTGTTGTCAGGCGTATGACTGAAAACAGTAATGCTAGGAAGCGGCTGGATATCTAGGCTCTTCTGAGCTGTGGGTATAGGCGGGCTCTCCGTGATCGCATCACTAGTGGCATTCTTCTCCCCGGGTTCATCTTCAGTGGATCTGTCCCTCCTGGGTGCCTCTTTAGTGGAAAGTTGGCCCTCATGCCATGGTGACGGACCATGAATCAAACGCTCATGCCGTTTTAACTGACTGGGTCGTCTGAAGGGTTGACCACATTCTTCGCATGGACGCTTGGGTGGCCCATGAATTGAACGTTCATGGCGCTGTAAATGATCTGGGCGCTGAAACGACAGTGTAGGCCTACATATCGTACAGCTATACCGGGCGGTTCCATCGTGCTTGGTAGCCTCATGGCGGCGCAAGTCGTGCCGGCGAGTGAACGATTTCGAGCACGTAGTACAAGTGAACATCTTGGTGGTTGACAGAGTGTCTGATGAAACGGTCAGGCCGTTTCCTTTTTATAGCAAGCTAGCTGTTGATCTATTTTTAGCACCATCAGTTCAACGTCAGCGACAAGAACCCGGATGTAGGCGCGGACGTCATTGACAAGAGCTCGGATGTACAAGAATCCGGATGTACCCGGATGTGAATGTGTTTGTGTGTGTGTGCGTGCATGTGTGTGTGTACGTGTATGTTGGTGTGTATGTTCGTGTGTGTCTGTGTTGGTGTGTGCGTACGTGTGTGTGTGTGTGTGTGTACGCGTGTGTGTGTGTATACGTCTGTATGCGTGTGTTTATGCGTGTGTGTGTGTGTGTATGCGTCTGATGCGTGTGTGTGTGTGTGTATGCGTTTATATGCAAGAGCTCCGAGCTCGCGGAGCTCTTGGAGCTCCGGAGCTCATGGAACTCGGAGCTCCGGAGCTCCGACGCCACCACCGGGCGTTGACGGGCGTTGCTACAAGAGAACTCGGAGCTCCGGAGCTCCGGAGGTCACTTCCGCTTCCGTTCACGTGACCGGAACTGACCTTTGACCCCGGCGCGCGCGGTGTAAAGGTTTCCATAGCTAGCGTGCTATAAAAGGGAAGCGGCCTTGCCGCTTCATCAGACACTCTGTCAACCACCAAGATGTTCACTTGCGCAACTTGCCAGAAGTCATTTACTCGCCCAGAAAAATTACGACGCCACGAGGCCTCCATCCACAACGGTGCACGACATACTTGTATAACCTGCGCACGGTCATTTAATCGGGAGGATCATTTACTGCGCCACGAACGCTCAGTCCACGAGGGCGCGACGGAACAATGTAAGGATTGTGGTCAACTCTTTAAACGACGCAGTCAGTTAAGACGGCATCAGCGTTTGATTCATGTCCCGTCTCTACGATTTGGGCGACAACTTCCTACTGAAGAGGAGCCGCAAAAGGTCAGACCCAGTGAAGATAAGCCCGGGGAGACGAACGCCACGGGTGATGCGATGACGGAGAGCCCGCCTGTACCCACAGTTCAGAAGAGCCTGGATTTCCAGCCGGACTCCACCGTTACGGTTTTGAGTCATACGCCTGACAACATCGAACCTTTTCTGGAAGATGCGGTGAATGTTCCCAGCGATCTCTTACCCGAAGATCATCCAGTGCGTGAGATGTATCGACGCCATTGGTACATGATCCGACACTGTTTTCATCGGCATCGCCCGATATTGGACTTATATAATTTCCGGTTGGAAGAAAACATCCGTCTACGTAGCTACGTGGAAGCCATCTTCAACGACCAAGATACAGCCTTCAAGTTAAATCTCACTTTTGGATACATTCTTCGCCATAAAGAGACAGACCAGCTCCGTTACTTTTATCCCAGCAATAATACCCGGGTGTTTGACCAGCCTTTCACCATTATCCATCGTGCGTCACTGGAGACGATGCTGAAGGAACTGGACAGCGTGGATAGTTTGGAATGGGCCCAACAACAACGCCCCAACACAAAATGGCAAGTGGAGAGGGTGACCAATGTTACGTTCTTCGTGGTTAAACTGACAGACCACCATCCCCATCGGATGAAAGTATTCACCCATGCACTGATAGATACTCAGAATGCACAAACAACTATCTGAGTATATGTGGCCTCAACGGTATCCTGGCCTGCCCGATGACGATTAGAACAAACGGTTCAGAGCGAACATGGCCGAAGATGGAACTTTCTGAAATGGCGACTTCTGATTGGACAAGAGTAGCCGAGAATACATCTAACGGACAGGAACGAATATGAAACTTGCAAATGGTGGCCTCTGATTGGAAAAGAATCTTCTTGAATTGTAAATATACCCAACGCGGCTCCCCCAGCGTGGGTATGATGTAACATTGGGGAGAATAAACTATATGAAAAAAACTTGTTGTTGTTGTTGTTCTCTCATGTGTCATCCTTGTTGTTGTTGCTGTTGTTGTTCTCTCTCCGGTCTATATCATGGCGTTATGTTAGAGTGTTAAGGTGTAACGACGAGCGTTGACGGGCATCACTGCATTTCGAAGAATTAGTGACAATTCCATGGAATATCAGAGCTTCTGAGCTATTTCACCAGGGCGTTGAAGCATTCAGAATGGCGTTGGTGGGCGTTGCTACAAGGTGACACCTCACACGACGCATTCGCACCGCGGATGGTCCATGTCTACCCCAAGTAACAACCTTCACTGCTAAAAAACGCCCACTTTCGCTAATACTCGTACTGATGACGTCACCAATGACGTCACAGATGCTGTAAATATCTCTCAAATTGGGGTCTACACGCCAAGAGCTACAACATGACAACTCCCATGACGCATTCGCACCGCAGATGGTCCATCTCTACACCAAATAACATCCTTCACTACCCCAAAAGGCTCACTTTCGCTACTACTCCTATTGATGACGTCACCAATGACGTCACAGATGCTGTGGACAGTCCTCAAATCGGGGTCTGCACGCCGAAAACTACAAGATGACACCTCCCACGACGCATTCGGACTGAGAATAGAGCATCCCTACCCCAAATACCTTCCTGCACTGCCCCAAAATGCACACTTTCGCTACTACTCGTACTGATGACGTCACCAATGACGTCACAGATGCTGTGAACAGCCCCCAAATCGGGGTCTACACCCCGAGAGCTACAAAATGACACCTCCCACGACACAATCGGATAAGGGATGGTCCATCTCTACACCAAATACCTTCCTGTACTGCCCCAAAATGCACACTTTGGCTATTACTCCTACTGATGACGTCATCGATGACGTCACACATGACGGGAACATCCCTCAAATCAGGGTCTACACCCCGAGAACTACAAAATGACACCTTCCAGGACGCATTCGAACCGTGAATAGCCCATCTCGACCCCAAATACCTTCATGTACTGCCCCAAAATGGCCACTTTACTTACTACAACCAACTGCGCATGCGCAGATTGACGCGACTTGCACTTAAAAACACACCATTCTGACTCTAACCCACACAAGCTTCACTTTGACACCTTCCACGACCCATTCGGGCCCATAGGGGTCCATCTCTACCCCAAACACACACCCACATACCCCCCAAAATGCCTGATTTCTCTACTACGGCCAGACTGCGCATGCGCATATTGACGCGACATGCGTTACTACTCGTACTGATGACGTCACCAATGACGTCATAGATGCTATGAACAGCCCCCCAAATCGGGGTCTACACCCCGAGAGCTACAAAATGACACCTCCCACGACACAATCGGATAAGGGATGGTCCATCTCTACACCAAATACCTTCCTGTACTGCCTCAAAATGCACACTTTGGCTATTACTCCTACTGATGACGTCATCGATGACGTCACAGATGATGGGAACATCCCTCAAATCAGGGTCTACACCCCGAGAACTACAAAATGACACCTTCCAGGACGCATTCGAACCGTGAATAGCCCATCTCGACCCCAAATACCTTCATGTACTGCCCCAAAATGGCCACTTTACTTACTACAACCAACTGTGCATGCGCAGATTGACGCGGTTTGCACTTAAAAGCACATCATTCTGACTCTAACCCACACAAGCTTCACTTTGACACCTTCCACGACCCATTCGGATCCATAGGGGTCCATCTCTACCCCAAACACACACCCACATACCCCCCAAAATGCCGGATTTCTCTACTACGGCCAGACTGCGCATGCGCAGATTGACGCGACTTTCATTCAAAAACACACCATTCTGACTCTACCCCACACAAGCTTCACTTTGACACCTTCCACGACCCATTCGAACCGTGAATAGTCCATCTCTACCCAAACACACACCCACATACCCCCCAAAATGCCTGGTTTCTATAATACGGGCCAGACTGCGCATGCGCAGACTATTGAACACGGACGAACCATTAGTCCAGTGGGATGCTCCTTCACGAGGGCTTCAAAATAAGACCTCACTCGACCCCATTGGACCATTAGGGACTCACCTAGACTCCAACATGTCCACCCTGTATGGCCCTATACACCCATAGCCATGCAGTATAGGCCTATGGGCCTACCCAGGCCTTGGTGACTTTTTTCAAAAATTTCACCGATTCGCTCCGCAACACTTCCTATCGTGTTCTACATGACGAGACGTGAAAACGAGACCCCACAACCCTACCGCAAATGTATATAAGTGGGTTTCCCAGTAGGATAAACATTGATCCTATACCCCAGTATGGGACTATAAGGGGCTATATCGTACTTTTTCACAAATTTCACCGATTCGCACGGGGACACTTCCTATCATGTTCTAAATGACGAGACGAGTAAAACGAGACCCCACAACCCTACCGCAAATGTATAGAAGTACGTTTCCCAGGGGGATAAACATTGAACCTATACCCCAGTATGGGACTATATGGGGCTCGGTGACTTTTTTCAAAATTTCACCGATTCGCACGGGGACACTTCCTATCATGTTCTAAATGACGAGACGAGTAAAACGAGACCCCACAACCCTACCGCAAATGTATAGAAGTACGTTTCCCAGGGGACAAACATTGATCCTATACCCTCAGTATGGGACTATATGAGGCTATATCGTACTTTTTCAAAAATTTCACCGATTCGCTCCGGGACACTTCTTATCATGTTTGTCTTGACGAGACTAAGAAAACGAGACCCCACAACCTATACCGCAAATGTCGAGAAGTAGGTTTCCCAGGATGGTCCTATACCCCCCATACCCCATATAGGCATTTTCCGTAATTTAGGATAAAGTCCGTGTTCCGTATTTTTTTCAGGAAAAATTTTACATACACCCACCCTGGAACTAGGGGGAGATAACTCTATTGATAGACAAGCCCCGTTAAGCCCGGCGACCTATATACCCCCCATACCCCATACAGGCATTTTCCCAGGTTATTCGATAAAGTCCGTGTTCCGTATTTTTTTTTCAGGAAAAATTTTACATGCACCCACCCAGCCATCAAATACCCCTTCACCTAGGCTTCACTTTGATACCTCATATGACCCCATCGGGCCATTAGTAGCTCCCCTAGCTCCAAAACGTCTATTTTCATACCCTTCGGCCACCGCGCATGCGCAGAATGCCGCTAGTTCAACCCCACACCCAGCCCATCAGATGCCCCGTCACATAAGCTTCACTTTGATACCTCACTCGACCCCATCGGACCATTAGTAGCTCCCCTACATCCCAAAACGGCTATTTCCATACCCTTGGGCCACCGCGCATGCGCAGAATTCCGATAGTTCAATCCCACACCCAGCCCATTAGATGCCCCTTCACCTAAGCTTCACTTTGATACCTCACTCGACCCAATCGGACCATTTTATCTAGGGACTACTTTTTCTCCGCGGAAGCTTTTTCCCGCGACCGAATCACCGCCAGACATGACCGCATCACCGCGGATGAATACATCTTTGACCTGGGTCACGTGATATGCAAATATGGAACTCTCCTGTGCTGGAAGTAGCTTTTGGTCCTTCTGCCGGAACTATACTGCACTTGACCTCTGTGACCTTGAAATGAGGTGGAAATGAGGTCAAGTTGCGCTGTAATACGCTTTATATACTACTTAGGTGCTCTGAGAAAACTGGCGAAATGTATATTTGAGGTAATGTTGCTAAGAGACGCATAATCGTCCATCCTCTTGTATAACTATAGTATTGTAAGTACCGGTAAGTTAGTTATCTAGTGTACATTGTATTAGTATACACGTACGACAGTCAGCAACCATTTGTATATGTATATTGAGACGAGAAGCATAATTTTGCCTAAGTCGAATAAAGAATTGAATTTACTTGAGTGAAGCTAAAAATTCATTTTCTTTAATTCTGCACGAATATCTGTGTTTCATAGGCCTACAGACAAAATACCCATGTTTTCTATTGTACACTCGCACAGTTTTAGATATATTTTATATATCTCTGTGAGCAAAATACAGACATAGTGCCAAATTCGAAACATGAAACGTTATGTTATGTACGAAACAAAACTTTTACACAAAATGTACAAACATAAAATACCTGTCTAAACAAAGATTTAAAGTGCTTTATATTTGCCAGCGATTAAACCTTACAATTTCCCATTCATAAAAGTGTGATTGTGGAAGTTTGCCATTATCTCGAAAGGACGGACTAACCGCTCCTGACAGATAAACTATGATAATACAACAAAGACGAATTTATAACTGGTATTGTAATATACTCTTCTTGGTATTGTGTGAATCAGTCTCCCAGTTTTAAAACCTTTACACTGGGGAGATGCGGAGTGAGAATCGTATATGAAGGTGTGAAACATATAAACACGAAGCAACAAACCGATTTAATTTGTTACCCGATGCCCAATATGAACAATATTCCTAACCTAAACCAATTATATTTTATCTTCGATTATGCAATAGTGCAATCACTGATTAACGACCCAATGGAATATTCGAACCATAAACACCAATCCCGTTAGTACGAATATAAAAGTGTTGTGTTTTAACAATATACCGAGAGGAACAATTTTAGAGTGGTGCATTTTTTAGTGTAGACTCGGGATTTAATTTGGAATGTACAGTGAGGAGTTGTAACTTGAATGTGTCGGGTAATTAACAACCCGGACCAGGTAAAAGGGCCATTACGAATGACTTCGTACATTTACTACAAGTGTTTTTCACACGCGGAATACTGATTTTATCAGTTTAATAGAACCATTGTTTTTCTCATGTGTGAAACAATTACCGCAGAGCTGATCAGAGGAATAAAGGATGTTCAGCGTTAGATAGGGCTGATGAGAGCTAACCTTCGGGTATGGTGAACAGACATTTTGACCACATCATGCATAATAGAATTTTCTTCCTCCGATTCAGCCATGCATGCAAATATGGACAGTACAGCTATTACTTCGGCCGTCCGTTTAAAATAACAGCCAATGAACTGACGGCGTCTCTTTACGTCAAAACAATGTCGGATTTCAGAGAAGAGGAAATATACAACACATTGCATGGCGTTTAATTCTTTCAAACATGGACAAAAAGGTCTGGAAAAAACCATAATATTACGGTTTTCACAACAGCGTGAACTTTCAACATTAGCATCTTACTTTTAGAATAAGAAAGGATTTCGAATGTTCATTCCATCGCAATAAAGAATCTGTTCGGCAGTATTCTGCTCTTGTCCATTACAGTGGTGAAATGCATATAGCGGAACGGTCGCATTGATAGCTAACCTTGGAAAGTACCTTTGCTTCACGAGATTGTGGCTAGTAAAACACAACAACCTCGCAATTAAATGCTTCCCTTTATGGGTGTGCCAGCTAATACATGTCTGCAAGTTACACGACATGTGAAGACAGACCGTGTTTATCGTATTGAGACTACAGTTGGTGTGGTGTTATATAGCGATCCGGAAAGAAACGCGTATTTTAGATTCAATTTCCTTGTCTGGCCTCCTCGTCAAGCGAAAAATTGCAAGGAACATTTGTTCGATCAGCTCTTGTTGATCAGAATCACCGTCAAAGTTAACTGCTTTCGCTTCTGAAATCATTTGCATTCAATGTCTGGTTATATGCAAGGCATCTCGCGATCGGCTCATCCTTGCCTTGAAAATGTGCAAAATAGAGGAGATTTCTTGTATATTGATCATGTAATGAGGAGAATAACTCATTCCATATTGAATATACCAAGGGCATATATAATATATTTTATCAATTGGAAGGAGACGTAATATTGGAAAGTTGCACTCATTCTATGATATTTAGTAAATTCAACTTCATAGTATAGTTAGGCCATCGGTCATTGGTTTCAGCAAGCCGGTATATACCGTGTAGTGATAATGATGAATTGTTTCTATTCTCGGGGAAAATAAAATATATTGGTTGCAATTGTTTTAAGCTGTAAAGAATTATCCGTTTTGCCATTTTCCATGATCAATGGAGGTCGCTATACTAATTCGTTAGTAAAAGGTAATTTTGGTTTAGACAGACGAAATACCGATTTTTTTTGGTCTACGATACTGTATGTAACATAAAACATTCGCAATATTACGGTTCGTATTTGAGTGTGGAGCTTTCAATGATAGTCGTTTACTTTTGGACACATCGTCGAATGTTCATTGCAAGGCAGCAAAGACTTTGTCCAGCATTCTTCCGTTCCCATTCTACACTGCAATGTATTTCAACAGACAAAAGAATACTGTAAAACGCAACAATTAACACAGCACTGAACTTCGAGTAAATTTGCTTTCCGATTGCGGCTCGACACACAACAATCAAACCGTCATACACTCATTCTTTGAAAAGGCAGCCGAGTTAAATTTGACGTCGTACTACATGTCGTGCCGGATGATCTAAGTGTTTCATTGTCTGGCCAACCCCACGAACGAATGCGGTGGAAATGAACATCACTTGGATGGGAATAAACATTCGACAACAAAAGACAACGGCTCCTGCTGAAAGGCCACGCTAAACTAAGAACCGTAGTAAAGGCCCTGTCACACTCACCCGCGATCACGCTGGCGCTCCCGCTGCGACCTGAAAAGTATGAAAGCGTGAGGCAAAGCGCAGTAAGGTCTCTGAGAACGATTTGGTGACGCAGAGGAAACTGTCAAGGACGGGAGAGGGTCGCCATGAGCTACCTTGAGCGCCAAACCTCGGCGCTTGTTGTGTGCATGCACAAAACAAGCGCAGCAGGTCGGCGCTCTGACGAGAACGGTGTAATGACGCAGTACAGTCGCCATGGCAGCGCAAAGCGAACTACATGAGCATATCGTGGACGCAACAACAACGCATAGAAGCGACTTGGGGTCGCAGAAATCGTCCCCTGCGACTGGTGTGCGACTGCTGTACGCTAATTGGGCTCTCGATACGTGCCTCTTGCGTTCTTATTGCGCTGCTACTGCACTTCTACTACGCTTTGTGGGCTTGTTTGCGCTCATTCTACGTCCACACTGCGCTGCCATCGAGACTATGACGCTCGTTATACGTCCAACGCGTTGTTCCGACGTTTGCAATAGGTTCACAGTGCGTTCTTATTACGATCCCACTTCCACTGACACATTTTGGTATAAATACAGCTCCATCGTCTATACACAATCAGTGTGCATCTGCTCTTGACCATGGCCGCAGGCAGGCAGAATGTGCGACTTCTTGGTGTTTGGCCTGCTGAAAGTAGACTGATGCCCTGGTCGCAGGAGGCTCTATTTTTATACACGCCGCACATGCGCAATGAACGAGTTGCAAAGGTATTGAGAGCGTAGTGAGAGCGCAGCGGCAGCGACTTGGACGCACTGAGAGCGCACTGAGAGCACACAGAGCGCAGTGGGAGCGCATTGAGAGCGCACTGATGATCAAACTGGGAACGCATAGGGTCGCAGTGAGAGCGTAATAAGCGAGTCAAGAACGTACTGTAAGCTACTGTAAGTTACCTGGTGTCATGGATTTCACAATTTTCGGCGATGTCACTGCGCTTTGGTGAAAAATTTCAAAGTCCGGGGGCGCAAAGCGGTCGACGGCTGATCGCAGTAGAGTGTGACAGGGGTATAAAGGTAGGTGCACACAGAGCTTGTGACTGCGTGATCGCAGCCGCAAGCCGTATCCCCCCAAAGTCATGCGACGACGCAATCCTCTAGACTGTTGCGATCATGTGTGACATCGAGGACACAATAATTGCTGCGATCCTTGTCAGCCAGCGTCGTCCCTAGGTAAAAAAAGCGGAATGGCCCCTGGGAAGGAGGTTGCGCGTAATGGCCCCTGGAAACGAGGTTGACAGACAAAATGGCTGCCGTCAATAAATGTCTGTGGGCACTGCCATCTTGAAATCATGTGGTGTAACAGCAACGATTTGATTGGTCGAGAGGTAATAGATTGCCGGCAAATTCTATCAACGCGCAGGCGAGCGGTGCACACTGCTTGCGCTGTCTTGCGTCCTATGGCTGCGGCGAATACGGCTCCGACAAATATCAAATCATTTTGATCCTTGCGATTCCGACTGCGCCCCGGGACGCAAGCACTAAATGACTGCGGTCTCCAGTGCACACAGACATTTGCGTCCTCGCAAAGAGTCTTGCGGCTGCGATCACGCAGGCACTAAGCTCTGTGTGCACCTACCTTAAGGGACAAGAGCCGCATACTGCCAAAAATGTCTTCGCTGTGATGGAATGAACATTCGAAATACTTTGTCATTCTAAAAGTAATATGCTAATGTTGAAAGTTCACGCTGTTGTAAAAACCGTAATATGACCTAAAGGGTAAGGGTATGTCACTTTTAATTCTGATAGTTAACAATATAAAACCTTTTATATATTGTCTGTAAGAAACTCAGCTTTTTATGTAGAATCAAAGACATTATTTGATGGCTTTACCAACGTAACACCTAAAGGGTATGATTCGTATGTTACCCTAAATGCTCTTTTGGTATCCTAAAGATGTATTATATTTGATATGAATATGGACATTAGGTTTGTACTAAAATTGTATATGATTTCACTGTTCTACTTATTCTTGCTCTATTGTCATTTGCCCTCCATTTTAATCAGCAACATTGGCACTGGACTGTATTTTACGTCTTCATATAATATCGAGATGTGGGAACGGTATTACAAGAGGTAGGGTGTCGCAAGGGAAATCGCAGGCATAGGTAACCTATATTTGCTAGCATATAACATTTGTAGTCCATCAATGCCTTATCAGAGGGCACTATACTACATCTAGTATTTCACTCCGTTTCCTGTAAAGATTACTTCACAATCCCTTGACTCAAGTCCACAGGATTATGTTTTCATTACAGACCGAGGTGATGTATCGCCTGGTGGGCTATAAACATGCTTTAATCGTTCGTTTACGCGACTTAATCCCCAGAGAGGACGTATTCGCTCAGAACTAAAATATCAAGATCTGCTAATAAATAAACAATGGAACTAACTTAATCTCTAGGATCTAATTAAAGTCAAAAGTGCAGCACCTGACACCGATAAAAAAACACGTTAGTGCAGCCAAAATTTCATTGATTTAATTCACAAATATCTGTGTTAATTTTGCACCAATATCTGTGTTTAATTCTGCCCTAATATCTGTGTTAATTCTGCACAAACATCTGTGTTAATTCTGCACTAATATCTGTGTTTAATTCGGCACTAATACCTGTGTTAATTCTGCACCAATATCTGTGTTAATGCCGCACAAATATTTGTGCTAATTCTGCACTAATATCTGTGTTTGGTAGCCCTACATACAAAATACTCAAGCTTTATATTGTTCTCTCACACAGTTTTCAGTGACCCATAACAGCGTCAATGAATGATTTACATTATTCGAAAACAAATACGTAGTTAATACATTTTACATCATTCACTATTTTGTCAAAAATAATCGTGCACGTCTTCGCCACATTTAGATATCACAGTTCATATCTAACGATACAGGGCAACTATTCGTCAGTAGTGGAGAAATGAACCCGCCAAGTCAATGCAGTACACGTCTTTGGTCAGACTAAGACTAGAGGAGGGGGAAGAGGGGAAGACAGATTTCAGATTAGGGAGAAAAGAAAATAGTTTTTGACGTAAAGGTTTGGATTTAGAATGCATATGAGATGAAGTATGACCGGTGCCTAATTAGTTGGGGAATGTATATGCCCATGAGGAGAAACAACGTTAATGCGCTTTGTATATGAAGTTGTGAACCAAGATGATATTTCGATATACTGTCACAGCAGATATAGCGATACTGAAAATAGCAGAATAGTTTTTGTTGAATGTATACTATTTTAGATATCGCTGAAAATGTATGCAAAAAAAAAGCAAAAATGCAGCCATAGTCCCAAATTCAAAACATGAAACGTCATTTTATGTACGAAACAAAACCGTTTTAAACAAAATGGACAGACATGAACTATCTGTTTAAACAAAGAGTTAAAGTGCTTTATATCTGCGAGCGATGAAACCTTACATCTTCCCATTCCTAAGAGTGGGGAAGCCATCAATCCCGGGCTCAGAATAACTACTCGAGGACAAAAGTATGATTGCTGACTTTTGCCATTATCCCGACCCAAAGGACAGATTCACCGCTCCTGACAAATAAACTATGACAATATACAATACAATATACTGTTCTTGGTATTAAGCAGATGTTTGCTGAAGTTGTAGCATAAATTGTCTGAATATGTAGTAGAATTTTTGGGTGAATCATCCGCTCTAAATTAGGTCCCAATCTTGTTCAAGGCCTATTTTTAACACCTTTACACTGGAGAGATGCGGAGTGAGATTTGTATATGAAGGTGTGGAACATTTTAATACCAAGCAATACATCGACTTAATTCGTTACTCGATGTCCCAATATGAATAACTAATTTCCCGAACAAAGCCATTTCATATTATATCTGCAATTATGAAATAGTGCAATCACTGATTAACGGCCGAATGGGAAATTCGAAACATAAACACCAATCTGGTTAGTACGAATATAAAAATGTTACATTTTAACAATATACCGAGGGGACCAATTTTAGAACGGTGCATTTTTTAGTGTAGTCACGGAATTTAATTTGGAGTGTACAGTGTATACAGTGTTTTAACGTTATTATATCGGGTAATTAACCACCCGGATCAGGAGAAATGACCATTACGATTTCGTATATCTATTACAAGTAGTTTTTACACGCGGAATAATGATTTGCAGTGTTCATAGCATTTCATAACTATTGTTTTTGTCGTGTGTGACAGAATTACCTCAGAACTCAGGTGAATAAAAAATGCTCAACGTCAATTAGGCTGGTGAACAGACATGTTGACCACATCATCCATAATGCAATAATTTTGCATAATGCAGTGACTTGGTTGGTGGCATCGGCCTCTGTTCCATGTATAGGCAATCAGAAGGTATCAGTGACTTTGTTGGTAATATCTGCTGCAGTGTTCCATGTTCAAGCGATCAGAATGTAACAGCGACTTGGTTGGCAGTATCGGCCGCAGTGGTCTATGTTTAGGCGATCAGAAGGTAGCAGTGACTTGGATGGTGGCATCGGCCTCTGTTCCATGTATAGGCAATCAGAAGATATCAGTGACATGGTTGGTAGTATCTGCTGCAGTGTTCCATGTTCAAGCGATCAGAAGGTAGCAGTGACTTGGTTGGCAGTATCGGCCGCAGTGTTCTATGTTTAGGCGATCAGAAGATAGCAGTGACTTGGTTGGTGGCATCGGCCTCTGTTCCATGTATAGGCGATCAGAAGGTATCAGTGACTTGGTTGGTAGTATCTGCTGCAGTGTGCCACGTTCAAGCGACCAGAAGGTAGCAGTGACTTGGTTGGCAGTATCGACCGCAGTGTTCTATGTTTAGGCGATCAGAAGGTAGCAGTGACTTGGTTGGTGGCATCGGCCTCTGTTCCATGTATAGGCGATCAGAAGGTATCAGTGACTTGGTTGGTAGTATCTGCTGCAGTGTTCCATGTTCAAGCGAGCAGAAAGTAGTAACTGTTATTGTAGTTTAGGCCGCAGTGATCCTTGTTTAGCTGATCAGAAGGTAACAGCGACGGGAGTGATAGTGTTGGCCGCAGTGTTCCAGGTTTAGGCGATCAGCTGGTAACAAAGACAGGTATTGTAGTGTCGGTCGCAGTCTTTTATGTTTATGGATCAGAAGGCAACAATGACTGGTATTGCAGTATAGGCGGCATTGATCCATGTTTAGGCGATCAGAAGGTAACGGCAAGGTGGGGGGGGGGGCGGCCGCAGTGTTTGAGGTTTAGGCGATCAGAAGGTAACGAAGAGTGGTATAGTAGTATCGGCCGCAGTCTATTATGTTTATGGATAAGTAGGCAACTGTGATGGCATAGTAGTATAGGCGGCAGTGATCCATGTTTAGGCGATCAGAAGGTAACAGCAACGACGGGAGTGGTAGTGTCGGCCGCAGTGTTTCAGGTTTAGGCTATCAAAGGTAACCAAGACTGGTATGGTAGTGTCGGCCGCAGTGTTTCATGTTTAGGGATCAGAAGGCAACAGTGTCTGGTATTGTAGTATCGGTCGCAGTATTCCATGGTTAGGCGATCAGAAGGTAACAGCGACGGGAGTGATAGTATCGCTCACAGTATTCCATGGTTAAGCGATCAGAAGGTAACAGCGACGGAGTGGTAGTATCGGCCGCAGTGTTCCAGGTTTAGGCGACCAGAAGGTAATAAAGACTGGATTGGTACTATTGGCCGCAGTGTTTCATATTTAGGGATCTGATGTCAATAGTGACTGGTATTCTAGTATCAGCCGCAGTGTTCCATGGCTAGGTCATCGGAAGGTTGCAGTGACTTGGTTGGCAGTATCGGCCACAGTGTTCTATGTTTAGGCGATCAGAAGGTGGCAGTGACTTGGTTGGCAGTATCTGCTGCATTGTTCCATGCTCAGGCGATCAGAAGGTAGCAGTGATTAGCATTGTACTAGTTTTGAACTGATATTGTAGTATCGGTCGCAGTTTTTTTTTTATGTTGATGGATCAGACGGCAACAGTGACTGGTATTGCAGTATAGCTTTAGAAGATCAGAAGGTAACACAGACTGATATTGTAGTATCGGCCGGAGTGTTTTATGTTTAGGGATTTGATGTCAACAAGGACTGGTATTGTAGTATCAGTCGCAGTGTTCCATGTTTGGACGATCAGAAGATAGCAGTGACTTGGATGGTAGTATCTGCCGCATTGTTCCATGTTCAGGCGATCAGAAGGTAGCAGTGACCAGCATTGTAGTATAGGCCACAGTGTTCCATGTTTAGGCGATCAGAAGTTAACATTGCCGGGAGTGGTAGTATCGGTCGCAGTGTTCCAGGATTAGGCGATCAGAAGGTAGCAGTGAATGGTATTGTAGTTTAGGCCGCCATGATCCTTGTTTAGGCGATCAGGTGGTAACGGCGAACGGAGTGGTAGTGTTGGCCGCAGTGTTTCCGGTTCAGGCGATCAGAAGGTAACAAAGTCTGGTATCGTAGTATCGGCCGCAGTCTTTTATGTTTATGGAACAGAAGGCAACAGTGACTGACATTGCGGTATAGGCGGTAGTGAAACATGTTTAAGCGATGAGAAGGTAACGGCGACGGGAGTGGTGGTGTCGGTCGCAGTATTTCAGGTTTAGGCGATCAGAAGGTAACAAAGACTGGTACGGTAGTATCGGCCGCAGACTTTTATGTTTATGGATCAGTAGGCAACAGTGACTGGCATAGTAGTATAGGCGGCAGTGATTCATGTTGAGGTGATCAGAAGGTAAATGGTAGTGGTAGTGTCGGTCGCACTGTTTCAGGTTTCGGCTATCAAAATTTAACAAAGACTGGTATGGTAGTTTTATGTTTAGGGATCAGAAGGCAACAGTATCTGGTGTTGTAGTGTCGGTCGCAGTATCCCATGGCCAGGCGATCAGAAGGAAACAGCGACGGGAGTGATAGTATTGGTCGCAGTATTCCATGGTTAAGCGATCAGAAGGTAGCAGAGGCTGGTCTGGCGCTATCGGCCGCAGTGTTCCGAATTTACCGGATCTTTTTTTTTTCTTTCGTATACATTTTAGCATGGATTTTTAATATATCTAAAATGTGACACCTTGAACCAAAACGAACCTATAGTTTTCAAAATCACCATATATCTGCCGTGATATTACACCGAAATGAGAATTTGGTTCAATGTGTCATATATGATAGTCATATTTAAAAATCCATGCTAATTGTGTGAGAAAAGTCAAAACGTCAATCGACGCTGTTTTACGTCACTTTTAATGCTGAGAGTTAAAATATATAACACGGGTATTTTGTCTGTAAGAAACGCAGCTTTTTATGGATTTACTAAAGTGACATCTAAGGGAGTGTTACCCTAAATACTTCCATGGTATCCTAACAATTTATTATATTTGATATGAATGTCGACCTTGATTTTGCAATAAAATTATGTATGATTTCTCTGTTCTACTTACTCTTTATGTATTGTCATTTGTCCTCCATTTCAATCTGTAAAGAAAGATATTGGCACTGGATTGTACTTTACGCCTTCGCGGCTGTCGGGATGTGGGAAGTAGCAGTGACTGCCAAGAGTAGTGACTACCAAGAAGTAGCAGTGACTACCAAGTGACTACCAAGGGTACTATCAAGAGGTAGGATTGTCGCGAGGAAAATCACAGACATGGGTCTATTTGCTAGCATATAGCATTATATAGCCCATCAATGCCGGACCTGAGGTGTACCACGTACTACATGTATAGTATTTCACTCAGTTTCCTGTACAGATTACGTCAACTCCACGGGATTATGTTGTCATGCAGACCGAGGTGATGTATCACCTAGTGGGCAACATAAACAGATGTTTTAATCGCGACTGAAACCCCGGAGATGGCGTATTCGCTCAGAAGTCCAATATCAAGATCTGCTGATAAATAGTGGAAGTAAGTTAATCTCTGGGATTTAAATAATGACAAAAAAGTGCAGCTTACATCGAAAAAAACTACCTTAGTGAAGCTAAAAATTCATTTTCTTTAATTCTGCACTAATATCTGTGTTTCATAGGCCTACAGACAAAATTTGTACACTCACACAGTTTTTACATATATTTTAGATATGTCTGAAAGCAAAATACAGACATAGTCCCAAATTCGAAACATGAAACGTTATTTTATGTACGAAACAAAAACGTTTTACACAAAATGTACAAACATGAACTATCTGTTTAAACAAAGATTTAAAGTGCTTTATATTTGCCAGCGATAAAACCTTACAATTCCCCATTCATAAAAGTGTGATTGCGGAAGTTTGCCATTATCCCTAAATGACGGACTCACCGCTCCTGACAGATAAACTATGATAATACAACAAAGACGAATTTATAGCTGGTATTCTAATATACTCTTCTTGGTATTGTGTGAATCATTCTCCCAGTTTTAACACCTTTACACTGGAGAGATGCGGAGTGAGAATCGTATATGAAGGTGTGAAACATATAAACACGAAGCAACAAACCGATTTAATTTGTTACCCGATGCCCAATATGAACAAATTTCCCAACCTAAGCCAATTATATTTTATCTTCAATTATGCAATAGTGGAATCGCTGATTAACGACCCAATGGAGTATTCGAACCATAAACACCAATCCCGTTAGTACGAATATAAAAGTGTTGTGTTTTAACAATACGCCAAGGGGGGGCCAATTTTAGAGCGGTGCATGTTTTAGTGTAGACACGGGATTTAATTTAAAATGTACAATGAGGAGTTATAACTTGAATGTGTCGGGTAATTAACAACCCGGACCAGGTAAAAGGGCCAGTTACGAATGACTTCGTACATTTACTACAAGTGTTTTTCACACGCGGAATACTGATAATCAGTTTAATAGAACCGTTGTTTTTGTCATGTGTGAAAAAATGACCGCAGAGCTGATCAGAGGAATAAAGAATGTTCAACGCTAACCTTCGGGTATAGTGAACAGACATGTTTACCACATCATCCATAATGAAATTTTCTTCCTCCGATCCTGCCATGCATGCAAATATGGACAGTACAGCTATTACTTCGGCCGTCCGTTTAAAATAACATCCAATGAACGGACGCCGTCTCTTTACGTCAAAACAATGTCGGATTTCAGATAAGAGAAAATATACAACACATTGCATGGCGTTTAATTCTTTCAAAAATGGACAAAAAGGTCTGGAAAGATGACCTAAATGACGACCTTAATTCTGAGAGTTAACAATATAAAACCTTTTATATTTTGTCTGTAAGAAACGCAGCTTTTTATGTAGAATCAAAGATATTATTTGATGACTTTACTAACGTAACACCTAAAGGGTATGATTCGTATGTTACCCTAAATGCTCTTTTGGTATCCTAATAATGTATTATATTTTATATGAATATGGACCTTAAGTTTGCACTAAAATTATATATGATTTCACTGTTCTACTTATTCTTGCTCTATTGTCATTTGTCCTCCATTTTAATCAGCAAAGAAAGACATTGGCACTGGACTGTATTTTACGTCTTCATATGATATCGAGATGTGGGAACGGTATTACAAGAGGTAGGGTTGTCGCAAAGGAAATCACAGGCATAGGTAGCCTATATTTGCTAGCATTATGTATGAAGCCCATCGATGCCTTACCAGAGGGTACTATACTACATGTAGTATTTCACTCCGTTTCCTGTGCAGATTACTTCACAATCCCTTGACTCAAGTCCACGGGTTGTTTTCATTACAGACCGAGGTGACGTACCGCCTGGTGGGCTATATAGATTTGCTTTAATCGTTCGATCACGCGACTTAACATCCAGAGAGGACGCATTCGCTCAGAAATAACATATCAAGTTCTGCTGATAAATAGTGGAACTAAGTTAATCTCTAGGATTTAAGTAAAGACAAAAGTGCAGCAGCTTACACCGTAAAAAACACGTTAATGCAGTCAAAATTTCATTGATTTAATTCTGCACAAATATCTCTGTTAATTCTGCACAAATATCTGTTTTAATTCTGCGCTAATATATGTGTTAACTCTGCACTAATATCTGTGTTCATTCTGCACTAATATCTGTGTTAATTCTGCACCAATATCTGTGTTTAATTCTGCACTAATATCTGTGTTAATTCTACACAAATATCTGTGTTAATTCTGCACTAATATCTGTGTTTAATTCTGCACTAATACCTGTGTTAATTCTGCACCAATATCTGTGTTAATTCTGCACAAATATTTGCGCTAATTCTGCACTAATATCTGTGTTTCGTAGGCCTACAGACAAAATACTCAAGTTTTATATTGTTCTCTCACACAGTTTTCAGTGACCCATAACAGCGTCAATGAATGATTTACATTATTCGAAAACAAATACGTAGTTAATACATTTTACATCATTCACTATTTTGTCAAAAATAATCGTGCACGTCTTCGCCACATTTAGATATCACAGTTCATATCTAACGATACAGGGCAACTATTCGTCAGTAGTGGAGAAATGAACCCGCCAAGTCAATGCAGTGCATGTCTGTGGTCAGACTAAGACTAGCGGAGGAGGAGGAGGAGGAGGAGGAGAAGGATTTCAGATTAGGGAGAAAAAACCCAGTTTTTGACGTAAAGGTTTGGATTTAGAATGCATATGAGATGAAGTATGACCAGTGCCTAATTAGTTGAGGAGAAACAACGTTATTAGTAATGCGCTTTGTACATGAAAATGTGAACCAAGATGATATTTCGATATACTGTCACAGCAGATATGGCGATACTGAAAATAGCAGAATACTTTTTGTTGAATGTGTCCTATTTTAGATATCGCTGAAAATGTATGCAAAAAAGCAAAAATGCAGCCATAGTCCCAAATTCGAAACATCAAACGTTATTTTATGTACGAAACAAAACCGTTTTAAACAAAATAGACAGACATGAACTATCTGTTTAAACAAAGAGTTAAAGTGCTTTATATCAGCGAGCGATGAAACCTTACATTTTCCCATTCATAAGAGTAGGGAAGCCGTCAATCCTGGGCTCAGAATAACTACTCGAGGTCAAAAGTATGATTGCTGAATGTTGCCATTATCCCGACCCAAAGGACGGATTCACCGCTCCTGACAAATAAACTATGATAATACAACAATGACGAAGTTCTAACTGATATTACAATATACTGTTCTTGGTATTAAGCAGATGTTGCTGAAGTTGTAGCGTAAATTGTCTGAATATGTAGTAGAATTTTTGGGGGAATCATCCGCTCTAAATTAGGTCCCAATCTTGTTCAAAGCCTATTTTTAACACCTTTACACTGGAGAGATGCGGAGTGAGATTCGTATATGAAGGTGTGGAACATTTTAACACCAAGCAATAAATCGACTTAATTCGTTACTCGATGCCAATATGAATAACTAATTTCCCGAACAAAGCCATGTCATATTATATCTGCAATTATGAAATAGTGCAATCACTGATTAACGGCCGAATGGGAAATTCGAAACATAAACACCAATCCCGTTAGTACGAATATAAAAATGTTACATTTTAACAATATACCGAGGGGACCAATTTTAGAGCGGTGCATTTTTTAGTGTAGTCACGGGATTCAATTTGGAGTGTACAGTGTACAGTATTTTAACGTTATTATATCGGGTAATTAACAACCCGGATCAGGCGAAAGGACCATTACGACTTCGTATATTTACTACAAGTAGTTTTCACACGCGGAATAACGATTTCCAGTGTTCATAACATTTCATAACTATTGTTTTTGTCGTGTGTGACACAATTACCTCAGAGCTCCAGTGAATAAAAAATGCTCAACGTCAATTAGGATGGTGAACAGACGTGTTGACCACATCATCCATAATGCAATTTTCTTTCCTCGGTATCAGCCATGCAAGCATATATAGACAGTTACAGTTATTACTCGAGCCATCCTTTTCAAATAACAGCCAATGACGGTGTCTCTTCACGTCAAAACAAATACGGATATGTGAATTCAGAGCGGGCGAAATATACAACATATTGCATGCCGTTTAATTCGATCAAACATGGACATGTCCGGAAAGATCATGAGTTCACGATGGATGTTTGAAATGCCTATTAATAAAACGGCTGGTCTTCATTCTAGCGAATTCGTCTTCTGTCATGGTTCGGCTTTGTGAGACGAACCATGACAAGGGATGATGCATGTGTCAGAAGGTCTAATCCAATCTAAAAATAAAACTAAGATGATCAAGGAAATACCATCTAACTGCCTAGCTATGAAAATCTTGTGATCTATTTGTCGGTGTATTCCTCGATATCATATTATAATAGTTGGCCAATCGCGGCAATGTTAGTAGTAGGTAGCAAGGATTTAAAGCCCCCTTTTGCCGGGGGAGGTAACTCTTGCATCCGCCAGAAGGCGCCACCAGCTCAAGAGACCAAAAAGTACCTCCAACACAGAAGAGTTCCAATCTAGAGAGAGGTAATTCTGGGTCACTATAGTTCGGGCAAAGGGCCCCTGGGCATGTATTCTTCCGCGGTGATGCGGTTTGGCGGTGATGCGGTCGCGGGAAAAAGCTTCCGCGGAGAAAAAGTAGTCCCCAGACTTCAAATACGCTGCATGGTCCGATTGGGTCGAGTGAGGTATCAAAGTGAAGCATTCGTGAAGGGGCATCCAGTCATGGGTGGGTGCATGTAAAATTAGGATTTTTTTCCCGAAACTATAAAAAGCGGAACACGGACTTTACCCCTAAAATAGGGGAAAACACCTATCAACCCTAGTCAAAAGGGCTAATATCGGTCCCGGGCTTATTGGGACCTGCCTATCGAGTCAATGGGGTGGGTGCATGTAAAATTAGGATTTTTTCCGGAAAATATAAAAAGCGGAACACGGACTTTACCCCTAAAATAGGGGAAAACACCTATTAACCCTAGCCAAAAGGGTTAATATCGGTCCCCGGGCTTATTGGCACCTACCTATCAAGTCAATGGGGTGGGTGCATGTAAAATTAGGATTTTCCCCCGAAAATATAAAAAGCGGAACACGGACTTTACCCCTAAAATAGGGGAAAACCCCTATCAACCCTAGCCAAAAGGGCTAATATCGGTCCCCGGGCTTATCGGAGCCTGCCTATCAAGTCATGCTAAGAAAATCACAATGGGAAGGGTTTCGAAGCGAAACGGTGAATTTTTTGGAAAAAGTCAGCGGTATATAGCCCCATATAGTGCCATACTGGCTATGTGGGGGAGGGGGGGTCAATTTTTTTTGTGGGCGTTACTACGGCCTGTGGGTTCTCGTTTTTCTCGTCTTGCCAAGAAAATGACAATGGGAGGGGTCCCGGAGCGAATCGGTGAAATTTTGGGAAAAAGTCACCGAGGTCTGTATATAGCTCCATATAGCCCTATACTGGCTATATGGGGGAAGGGGTGGTCAACAAAATTTGTGGGCTTTACTACGGGTTGTGGGGTCTCGTTTTTCTCGTCTCGCCGAGAAAAACACAATGGGCGGGTTTCGAAGCGAAACGTTGAAATTTTTGGAAAAAGTCACCGGTATATAGCCCCATATAGTGCCATACTGGCTATATGGGGGGAGGGGTGGTCAATATTTTTTTTGTGGGTGTTACTATGGGTTGTGGGGTCTCGTTTTTCTCGTCTCGCCGAGAAAAACACAATGGGAGGGGTCCCGGAGCGAATCGGTGAAATTTTTGGGAAAAGTCACCGAGGTCTGTATATAGCCCCATGTAGTCCTATACTGGTATGGGGATATAGGTTCAACCTGGGAAATTCACACACGTTCATTGTGATATGGGTTGTTTGGATTTGTTTTTCTCGTCTCGTCATTTAGAACACGATGGGAAGGGTTTCGAAGCGAAGCGGTGAAATTTTTGGAAAAGTTCACCGAGGCCTGGGTAAGCCCATAGGCCTATACTGCATGGCTATGGGGTATAGATCCATAAGGGGTGTACGTTTTGGGGTCTAGGTGAGCCCCTAATGATCCTATGGTGTCGTATGAGGTCTTATTTTGAAGCTTTCGTGGAGGAGGATCCCACTGGACTAATGGTTCGTCCGTTTTCAATGCGCAGTCTGGCCGTAGTATAGAAAGCAGCCATTTTGAGGGGGGGGGTATGTGGGTGTGTGTTTGGGGTAGAGATGCACCGCTATTGGTCCGAATGGGTCGTGGAAGGTGTCAAAGTGAAGCTTGTGTGGGGTAGAGTCAGAATGGCGTGTTTTTAAGTGCAAGTCGCGTAAATCTGCGCATGCGCAGTTGGTTGTAGTAAGTAAAGTGGCCATTTTGGGGAAGTGAAGGAAGGTATTTGAGGTAGAGAGGGACCATCCTTGGTCCGAATGCGTCCTGGGAGGTGTCATTTTGTAGCTCTCGGGGTGTACATCTCCATTTTAGGGATGTTCGCTTCATCTGTGACGTCATCGGTGACGTCATCAGTACGAGTAGTAGCGAAAGTGGGCGTTTTAGGGAAGTGCAGGAAGGTATTTTGGATAGAGAGGGACCATCTTGGTCCGATTGTGTGGTGGGAGAGGTCATTTTGTAGCTCTCGGGGTGTAGACCCCGATTTGAGGGATGTTCGCGTCATCGGTGACGTCATCAGTACGAGTAGTAGCGAAAGTGGGCAATTTAGGGAAGTGCAGGAAGGTATTTTGGGTAGAGAGGAACCATCCTTGGTCCGATTGTGTCGTGGGAGGTATCATTTTGTAGCTCTCGGGGTGTAGACCCCGATTTGAGGGATGTTCTCGTCATCTGTGACGTCATCGGTCACGTCATCAGTACGAGTAGTAGCGAAAGTGGGCATTTTAGGGAAGTGCAGGAAGGTATTTTGGGTAGAGAGGGACCATCCTTGGTCCGATTGTGTGGTGGGAGAGGTCATTTCGTAGCTCTCGGGGTGTAGACCCCGATTTGAGGGATGTTCGCGTCATCGGTGACGTCATCAGTACGACTAGTAGCGAAAGTGGGCATTTTAGGGAAGTGCAGGAAGGTATTTTGGGTAGAGAGGAACCATCCTTGGTCCGATTGTGTCGTGGGAGGTATCATTTTGTAGCTCTCGGGGTGTAGACCCCGATTTGAGGGATGTTCGCGTCATCTGTGACGTCATCGGTCGCGTCATCAGTACGAGTAGTAGCGAAAGTGGGCATTTTAGGGAAGTGCAGGAAGGTTTTTGGTGTCGAGATGGACCAACCTTGGTCCGAATGCGTCCTGGGAGGTGTCCTTTTGTAGCTCTCGGGGTGTAGACCCCGATTTGAGGGCTGGCCACGTCATCTGTGACGTCATCAGTACGAGTAGTAGCGAAAGTAGACATTTTGGGGTAGTGAAGGAAGGTATTTGGGGTAGAGAGGGACCATCCTTGGTCCGAATGCGTCGTGTGAGGTGTCATTTTGTAGCTCTCGGGGTGTAGACCCAGATTTGAGGGATGTTCACGTCATCTGTGACGTCATCGGTGACGTCATCAGTACGAGTAGTAGCCAAAGTGGACATTTTGGGGCAGTGAAGGAAGGTATTTGATGTAGAGAGGGACCATCCTTGGTCCGAATGCGTCGTGGGAGGTGTCATTTTGTAGCTCTCGGGGTATAGACCCCGATTTGAGGCATGTCCGCGTCATCTGTGACGTCATCAGTACGAGTAGTAGCGAAAGCGGCCATTTTGGGGCAGTGAAGGATGGATTAGTAGTATAAAAGCGCATTTCGAGCCATATTGACCTTGCGGCGCAATGCGCATGGGTGTTCTTTTGGGGGTAGAGAGGGACCATCCGTGGTCCAAATGGACCGTGACGGGTATCAGTGTGAAGCTCTTCACACTAACAGAGGATTCCGGGTCGTCGACCACCAGATGCGAACCTACATCCAGAAAGGAGATGCCTTCACATTTTTCTATCCGAAACGGAGAGTCCTTCCCGATGGAGTCAGTACCACCTACCTGGACTTTTTTGATAGTATGAGTTAAACTAGTACTGTAAAAAATTAACATACACCTGTAACAGTCGGGATGGCCGAGTGGTCTAAGGCGCCGGTTAACAGTGCTGGTCTGCGCAATGTAGGTCGTGGGTTCGAATCCTACTCCTGACAGTTTTTACAACTGTTTTGTTCACATTCTTTGTACATATTTTAACCATTGTCATCTTGTAGCAACGCCCGCCAACACCAAGCTCAATGCTTCAACGCCCTGGTGAAATAGGTCAGAAGCTCTGATTTTCTAGATATTCCATGGAATTGTCACTAATTCTTCGAAATGCAGTGACGTCCGTCGTTACGCCTTAACAGACCGGAGAGAGTACAACAACAACAACAAGGATGAGACATGAGAGAACAACAACAACAAGAAGTTTTTTCATATAGTTTATTCTCTCGAATGTTACATCATACCCTCGCTGGGGGAGCCGCGTTGGGTATATTTACAATTCAAGAAGACTCTTGTCCAATCAGAGGCCACCATTTGCATCTGTCATATTCGTTCCTGTCCGTTAGATGTATTCTTGTCCAATCAGAAGTCTCCATTTCAGAAAGTTCGATCTTCGGCCATGTTCGCTCTGAACCGTTTATTCTAATCATCGTCGGGCAGGCCAGGATACCGTTGAGGCAACATATCCTCAGATAGTTGTCTGTGCATTCTGAGTATTTATCAGTGCATGGATGAATACATTCACCCGATGGGAATATTCCGTAATTTGGTCACGAAGAACGTAACATTGGTCACCCTCTCTACGACCCATTGGAAGTTAGGGCGCTGTTCATAGGCCCATCCCAAGATATCCAATTGGTCCACTTGGTCCAGCACGGGCTGTAACGACGCCCGGTTAATGATGGTAAACGGTTGGTCAAATACCCGGATGTTACTGCTCGGGTAAAAGTATCGGACTTGGTCTGTCTCCTTATGCTGCAGTACATAACCAAACGCCAGATTTAATTTGAAAGACGTGGCTTGGTCATTGAAGATGGCTTCCACGTAGCTGCATAGACGGGCGAGGTTGGTCAGTCGGAAATTGTAGATATCTTGAATAGGGCGATGACGGTGGAAACAGTGCCGTATCATGGGCCAATGGCGCCGATAGATGTCACTCACTGGATGGGCGTCCTGTGACAGATCGCTGGGAACATCCACCGCATCTTTCAGAAAATGTTCGTTGTTGTCAGGCGTATGACTGGGAACCGTATCGCTGGGGTCCGGCTGGATATCTAGGCCCTTCTGAACTATGGATATAGGCGGGCTCTCCGTGATCGCATCACCAGTGGCATTCGTCTCCCCGGGCTCATCTTCACTGGGTCTGACCCTCCTGGGTGCCTCTTTAGTGGGAAGTTGTTTCTCATGCCGTGGTGACGGACCATGAATCAAACGCTCATGCTGTCTTAACTGACTGGGTCGTTTGAAGAGTTGACCACATTCATTACATTGTTCCGTCGCGCCCTCGTGGAGTAAGCGTTCATGGCGCAGTAAAGCATCTTCCCGATTAAATGATCGTGCGCAGGTTATACAAGTATATCGTGCACCGTTGTGGATGGAGGACTCATGGCGTCGCAAATCTTGTGGGCGAGTAAATGGCTTCTGGCAAGTTGTGCAAGATAACATATCGGCTGTGGATCTGGAAATGATGAATGCCGTAAAATTCTGGCTCTTATAGGCCAACATAGAAGTACCCGGATGTAGGCGCGGAAGTCAGCTACAAGAACCCGGATGTACAAGAACCCGGATGTAACCGGATGTAAAAGTACCCGATGTTCAATTCACTTCGCCCACTGGAAAATTTCCTCTCTCCTCGTGCAAAGATCACATCCGGCCAAGGATACACATTCAAGGCAGGTCAGGCATCGCTGGCGATGGTAGCGGAGATCTCCGGGCTCTCCCCTGGTTGAGCTATAGCCCACACTGAAGAAATCATCTATCATTTCCATAGTTATGGGCGGGTATCTTTTGGTAACTCGTTTGGGGAGTCGAGCGGGAACCGGCACCTTTTCGTCAATCTTCAACGATTGCTCGTCTGCCTTGGAATTGGCTGGCTTTTCCATTTGATTGGGTCTGGTACAGGTTGTGAGAAATGTACATCTAACATGCGTGTTTCCGTATTTATAGTTAGAGGGGAGGTGACCGTCCAATCGACCAATCAGAAGCCATCATTTCAGAAAGTTCAATCTTCGTTCAGTGTAACCTAAACGTCTTCGGGCAATCCATGATACTGAAGCTCGAAGCTCTTACTTCTCTCATTCAACACTGGGATCAATCTCCATCGGCTCTTCAATACGCGGCGGCGAATCTACCTCCATGGGTTCTTCTATTCTCAGATGCATTCCCATAGAAACTGAAATATCCGGTCTCGAGAGTGGCGAGCGTGATCCGTGTATGACATTTCGGTGACGTCTCAATTGACTGGGATGCTTAAAGACTATATCACAATCCGCACATGTATGCATGGGTACTTCGTGGCGTGCACGTGTGTGACAACGCAAACGGTCCAGTCGATGAAAGCGCTTCGAGCAAGTTGTGCAAGAGAACATATCGGGTGTGGATCTGGAAATGATGAATGCCGTAAAACTTTCGGCTCTTATAGGCCAACATAGGAGTACCCGGATGTTCTACAGTCAGGGATGTACAAGAACCCGGATGTACCCGGATGTAAAAGTCCCGGATGTAAAAGTGCTCGGATGTTCACGAATGTACTACCATCCCGGACTTCTATCAGACCCAGGTCCAGAAGCTCTCATGTCCTGCATGTGAATAGTCAGTCATATTGTGTGTGCGTGTGCGTGCATGTGCGTGTGCGTGCATGTGCGTGTATGCGTGTGTGTGTCTGTGTACCTGTGTGTCTGCGTCTGTGTGTATGTGTCTGTGTGTGTGTGCATGCGTGTGTGTGTGTAGGTGTGTGTGTGTGTGTATGCATGTGTGTGTATGTGTGCGGGTGTGCGTGCATGTGCGTGTGTGTGTGCGTGTATGTGTGTGTATGCGTCTGTGTGTGTGTGTGTGTGTGTGTGCTTGCGTGTGTGTAGGCGTCTGTGTGTGTGCGTGTATGCGTGTATGTGTGTATGCCTCTGTGTGTGTATGTGTGTGTGCTTGCGAGTGTCTTTACGCGCGTGTGTGTGTGTGTGTGTGTATGAGTCTATGTGTATGTGTGTATGCGTCTCTGTGTATGTGTGTATGTGTATGTGTGCGTGTGTGTATGCGTGTGTGTGTGTAGGTGTGTGTGTGTGTGTATGCATGTGTGTGTATGCGTGCGGGTGTGCGTGCATGTGCGTGTGTGTGGGTGTGCGTGTGTGTGTATGCAGCATGTGTGTGTATACGTCTGTGGGTAGGTGTGTGTATGTCGCCGTGTGCCATGATACAGACAGATGAGAGGAACACCAGGGTACCAGGAACTGACCTTTGATCCCTGCGCGCTAGCGCATATTGACCTTTGACCTCATAAATTTGTATATCACGTGACAGAGGTCAAAGATCAATGAGTGCACCTGGAGCTCAGAGCTCAGAAGTGACATTTGCATATGACCTCTGTGAGGTCACTTCCGCTTCCGTTCACGTGACCGGAACTGACCTTTGAACCCTGCGCTCAATTTTTTTCCGATATTGTTAGCGCGCGCAGGGGTCAAAGGTCAGTTCCGGTTACGTGAACGGAAGCGGAAGTGACCTCACAGTGGTCATATGTCACTTCCGAGCTCTGAGCTCCAAGTGCACTCATTGACCTTTGACCTCTGTCACGTGATATGCAAATTTCTGAGGTCAAAGGTCAATATGCGCTAGCGCGCGCAGGGATCAAAGGTCAGTTCCTGGTACCCTGGTGTTCCTCTCATCTGTCTGTATCATAGCACACGGCGACATACACACACCTACCCACAGACGTATAAACACACATGCTGCATACACACACACGCACACCCACACACACACACACACACATGCATACACACACATGCATACACACATGCATACACACACGCACGCGCACACCAACACACACACGCATACACAGACGCATATACACACGCACACATACACACATGAATACACACACGCGTACACACACTCGCAAGCACACACACATACACACACAGACATAAATACATCTGCATACACACACACGCATACGCAGGCATACACACACGCACACATACACATACACACATACACAGAGACGCATACACACATACACATAGACTCATACACACACACACACACACGCGCGTAGACACTCGCAAGCACACACACATACACACACACGGGCATACACACATACACGCATACACGCACACACACAGACGCCTACACACACGCAAGCACACACACACACACACACACACAGACGCATACACACACATACACGCACACACACACGCACATGCACGCACACCCGCACACATACACACACATGCATACACACACACACACACACCTACACACACACACGCATGCACACACACACAGACACATACACACAGACGCAGACACACAGGTACACAGACACACACACGCATACACGCACATGCACGCACACACAATATGACTGACTATTCAGATGCAGGACATGAGAGCTTCTGGACCTGGGCCTGATAGAAGTCCGGGATGGTAGTACATTCGTGAACATCCGAGCACTTTTACATCCGGGTACATCCGGGTTCTTGTACATCCCTGACTGTAGAACATCCGGGTACTCCTATGTTGGCCTATAAGAGCCGAAAGTTTTACGGCATTCATCATTTCCAGATCCACAGCCGATATGTTCTCTTGCACAAGTTGCTCGAAGCGCTTTCATCGACTGGACGGTTTGCGTTGTCACACACGTGCACGCCACGAAGTACCCATGCATACATGTGCGGATTGTGATATAGTCTTTAAGCATCCCAGTCAATTGAGACGTCACCGAAATGTCATACACGGATAACGCTCGCCACTCTCGAGACCGGATATTTCAGTTTCTATGGGAATGCATCTGAGAATAGAAGAACCCATGGAGGTAGATTCGCCGCCGCGTATTGAAGAGCCGATGGAGATTGATCCCAGTGTTGAATGAGAGAAGTAAGAGCTTCGAGCTTCAGTATCATGGATTGGCCGAAGACGTTTAGGTTACACTGAACGAAGATTGAACTTTCTCAAATGATGGCTTCTGATTGGTCGATAGGACGGTCACCTCCCCTCTAACCATAAATACGGAAACACGCATGTTAGATGTACATTTCTCACAACCTGTACCAGACCCAATCAAATGGAAAAGCCAGCCAATTCCAAGGCAGACGAGCAATCGTTGAAGATTGACGAAAAGGTGCCGGTTCCCGCTCGACTCCCCAAACGAGTTACCAAAAGATACCCGCCCATAACTATGGAAATGATAGATGATTTCTTCAGTGTGGGTTATAGCTCAACCAAGGGAGAGCCCGGAGATCGCCAGCGATGCCTGACCTGCCTTGAAGGTGTATCCTTGGCCGGATGTGATCTTTGCACGAGGAGAGAGGAAATTTTCCAGTGGGCGAAGTGAATTGAACATCCGGGTACTTTTACATCCGGAGACTTTTACATCCGGGTACATCCGGGTTCTTGTACATCCGGGTTCTTGTCGCTGACGTCCGCGCCTACATCCGGGTACTTCTATGTTGGCCTATAAGAGCCAGAATTTTACGGCACTCATCATTTCCAGATCCACAGCCGATATGTTATCTTGCACAACTTGGCAGAAGCCATTTATTCGCCCACAAGATTTGCGACGCCACGAGTCCTCCATCCACAACGGTGCACGATATACTTGTATAACCTGCGCACGGTCATTTAATCGGGAAGATGCTTTACTGCGCCATGAACGTTTACTCCACGAGGGCGCGACGGAACAATGTAATGAATGTGGTCAACTCTTCAAACGACCCAGTCAGTTAAGACAGCATGAGCGTTTGGTTCATGGTCCGTCACCACGGCATGAGCAACAACTTCCCACTAAAGAGGCACCCAGGAGGGTCAGGCCCAGTGAAGATGAGCCTGGGGAGACGAATGCCACTGGTGATGCGATCACGGAGAGCCCGCCTATATCCACAGTTCAGAAGGGCCTAGATATCCAGCCGGACCCCAACGATACGGTTCCCAGTCATACGCCTGACAACAACGAACATTTTCTGGAAGATGCGGTGGATGTTCCCAGCGATCTCTCACAGGACGCCCATCCAGTGAGTGACATCTATCGGCGCCATTGGCCCATGATACGGCACTGTTTCCACCGTCATCGATTTCAAATTAAATCTGGCGTTTGGTTATGTACTGCAGCATAAGGAGACAGACCAAGTCCGATACTTTTACCCGAGCAGTAACATCCGGGTATTTGATCAACCGTTTACCATCATTAACCGGGCGTCGTTACAGCCCGTGCTGGACCAAGTGGACCAATTGGATATCTTGGGATGGGCCTATGAACAGCGCCCTAACTTCCAATGGGTCGTAGAGAGGGTGACCAATGTTACGTTCTTCGTGACCAAATTACGGAATCTTCCCATCGGGTGAATGTATTCATCCATGCACTGATCAATACTCAGAATGCACAAACAACTATCTGAGGATATGTTGCCTCAACGGTATCCTGGCCTGCCCGACGATGATTAGAATAAACGGTTCAGAGCGAACATGGCCGAAGATCGAACTTTCTGAAATGGAGACTTCTGATTGGACAAGAATACATCTAACGGACAGGAACGAATA
>JAVTVY010016099.1:0-69798 GCA_036873755.1 Hanleya hanleyi | reverse complement strand
TCAACGCTTCAACGCCCTGGTGAATTAGCTCAGAAGCTCTGATTTCATGGAATTGACACCAATTCATCGAAATGCAGTGACGCCTGTCAACGCCCGCCGTTACGCCTTAACGCTCGTCTCAACGCTTTAACACACTTTCTTAATGCTTTAACGTTGTTTAATGATGCGTTCGAACAAATGTTTCTTTTGTGCTATTACTCTGACATACGCCGCTTTCCAGTTCATGCCCGAGGTTTTCAACATCGACGCTGTTCTTTCAATTTCCATATGGACTGGGTCCTTATCCAACAGTTTCATATGGGTCAGTAAGTCGACATACTGCTGATGTAAAGCCCGTCGTAGTCTGGGTGCCAATCTGTTATGGGCTAAAATTGCAGCTTCCTCTTTCGAATACCCTTTGCGTTGAAACTTGTTTCCTGTGGCCTCCAACATCCCGCCCATCTCGGCGTCCATACTTTCTTTGAACAAATCCTCCCATAGCCTCGAGTTCACATTATGTTCTTCAACCTCGGGTTGGGCCTTCACGGCTGGGTGATATTCCAGGACTGATGGTATGAAGCGGACCCGCTGTATGGGGGTGGGCTTCTGCTGCTGCTCTGCCAGGAGTGCACTCGGCGGATGGTGTAGGGGTATAGGCCGTTGTGGTGATTCCTCGCCGGGTAACAGGTGGGTCGTCAGTCGACGATCTTCGGGGGTATGGGCTTTTAAATCTACGAACAGGTAGCCGTACGGACGAATTGTCGCTTCTTGAAACGCCCACATAAAATGGTCAATGTTCTGAGGATAAATTCGACTACCAAACACACGGATTTGTGCTCTATCAATGGGATTGGAGAACAACACAAAGTATTGGCAGTTCAAGGCAATATCTCTGGACGCCTTCCCTTGAGGAAAGAGATTCTGAGTCAAATAGATGACGGACAGATTTCGATGATGGGACACTTTGGTGAATAGGTCGGCGATTTTCGAATTGTCCTTGGCCGCACTCATCAGATCATCGAGCACTACCACGTTGGTGTGCTCGGAATCGAAGTAATAGGGTTCGTCTATGTCGTGAGGAATTCCTGGAACAAAGCTCACATTCTGTAGTCGTGCAGTTTCGTAGGCGGGCTGCCATTGGCTATAACACCAAACAACACGTGTCGGAGCTGGGGTTGCCACACCTTCCTCTAACAACTTCATCACCCAGGACGTCTTTCCACACCCCGTAGGGCCGCTCACCGTCATCGCATAAGGGTGCTCTAATACCGTCGTGTGTGACGTAGGTGTTGATCGTTCCTCGCGCGTACTTTGAATTTGCACGTTATCGGGACTCCGTTCCTTGAGATGGCTTCGCTGTATATGTCTACGTAGATTAAATGGCGTGGAAAATGACTGCGAACACAAGTGACATGCGTAAACCATGGCTCTCATCTCCACGGACACCAGGCGTATAATGAAGCTTTCACAGATGCATGTGTGTGTTTATATGCAAGATCTCCGAGCTCGCGGAGCTCTTGGAGCTCCGGAGCTCATGGAACTCGGAGCTCCGGAGCTCCGACGCCACCACCGGGCGTTGACGGGCGTTGCTACAAGAGAACTCGGAGCTCCGGACCCCGGCGCGCGCGGTGTAAAGGTTTCCACCGCGGTGGAAACCTTTGCGCGCCGGGGTCAAAGGTCAGTTCCGGTCACGTGAACGGAAGCGGAAGTGACCTCCGGAGCTCCGGAGCTCCGGAGCTCCGAGTTCTCTTGTAGCAATGATGTCGCCCTAATTCAACAGTCAAATTCCGACGACAAGACCTTGGGCCAGATTTTGTACGACGTGGAGGGCAAAGTACACTTCGTGGACGAAGCCATAAATGTTCCCAGCGATCTGGCACACGAAGACCATCCAGTGAGGGACATTTATCGGCGCCATTGGCCCATGATCCGGCACTGTTTCTACCGTCATCGCCCTATTCAAGATATCTACAATTTCCGACTGACCGACCTCACCCGTCTACGTAGCTACGTAGAAGCCATCTTCAAAGATCAAACTATGGCCTTCAAATTGAATCTGGTGTTTGGTTATGTGCTGCAGCATAAAGAGACAGTCCAAGTCCGATATTTTTACCCGAGCAGTAACATCCGGGTATTTGACCAACCGTTTACCATCATTAACCGAGTGTCGCTAGAGACGATGCTGGAGAAACTGGACACCGTGGATCCCTTGGAATGGGCCCAACAACAACGTCCCAACACCAAGTGGACAGTGTAGAGTGTGACCAATGTTACGTTTTTCGTTACCAAGCTGACCGACCACTCCCATCGGCTGAATGCGTCACTCATGCACTGATGAATACCATATAACATGCCGTTCATACTCTATATGTCTACATGTTGATCGTTGACGGTACGGAGGTGACCGAAGAGACACGGATGTTACCGAAGATGTCAAGGCTCGGCCCTCGACTTGGGGATAGTTGAACTGAGTGTGCTAAAAATAGATCACCAGCTAGTGTGCTATAAAAGGGAAGCGGCCTGGACGTTTCATCAGACACTCTGTCAACCACCAAGATGTTCACTTGCACAACTTGCCAGAAGCTGTTTACTCGTCCAGATAATTTACGACGCCACGAGGCCTCCACCCACAACGATGCTCGGTATACTTGTACAACCTGCGCACGGTCATTCAATCGGGAGGATCATTTACTGTGCCACGAACGCTCATTCCACGAGGGCGCGACGGAACAATGTAACGGTTGTGGTCAACTCTTCAAACGACACAGTCAGTTGCTGCGACACCAACGGTTGATTCATGCCCCGGTACCATGGCATGTGCGACAACTTCCTACTGAGGAGGAGCCGCGGAAGGTCAGACCTAGTGAAGATGAGCCCGGGGAGACGAATGCCACTGGTGATGCGATGAAGGAGAGCCCGTCTATACCCACAGTTCAGAGCCTGGATATCCAGCCGGACCCCACCATTACGGTTTCGAGTCATACGCCTGACAACATCGAACATTTTCTGGACGAGCCCATAAATGTTCCTAGCGATCTGTTACAGGACGCCCATCCAGTGAGTGACATCTATCGGCGCCATTGGTCCATGATACGGCAATGTTTCAACCGTCATCGCCCTATTCAAGATATCTACAATTTCCGACTGACTGACCTCGCCCGTCTACGTAGCTACGTGGAAGCCATCTTCAACGACCAAACTATGGCCTTCAGATTGAATCTAGCGTTTGGTTATGTGCTGCAGCATAAGGAGACAGTCCAAGTCCGATACTTTTACCCGAGCAGTAACATCCAGGTATTTGACCAACCGTTTACCATCATTAACCGAGTTTCGCTAGAGACGATGCTGGAGAAACTGAACACCGTGGATCCCTTGGAATGGGCCCAACAACAACGCCCCAACACCAAGTGGAGAGTGGACAGTGTGACCAATGTTACGTTCTTCGTGACCAAGCTGACCGACTAACCCATCGGGTGAATGTATTCACCCAGGCACTGATAGATACTCAGAATGCACAAGCAACTATCTGAGGATATGTTGCCTCAACGGTATCCTGGGCTGCCCGATGATGATTAGAATAAACAGTTCAAAGCGAACATGGCCGAAGATGGAACTTTCTGAAATGAAGACTTCTGATTGGACAAGAATACATCTAACGTACAGGAACGAATATGACAGATGCAAATGGTGGCCTCTGATTGGACAAGTCTTCTTGAATTGTAACACCAAGTGGATAGTGGAGATAATGACCAATGTTGCGTTCTTCGTGGTTAAACTGACCATCACCTCCATCGGATGAAAGTATTCACCCACGCACTGATAGATACTCAGAATGCGCAAACAACTATCTGAGGATATGTTGCCTCAACGGTATCCTGGCCTGCCCGACGATGATTAGGATAAACGGTTCAGATGGCACTTTCTGAAATGGAGACTTCTGATTGGACAAGAATACATCTAACGGACAGGAACGAATATGAACATGCAAATGGTGGCCTCTGATTGGATAAGAATCTTCTTGAATTGTAAATATACCCAACGCGGCTCCCCCAGCGTGGGTATGATGTAACATTGGGGAAAATAAACTATATGAAAAAAACTTCTTGTTGTTGTTGTTCTCTCATGTGTCATCCTTGTTGTTGTTGTTGTTCTCTCTTTGGTCTATATCATGGCGTTATGTTAGAGTGTTAAGGTGTAACGACGGGCGTTGACGGGCATCACTGCATTTCGAAGAATTAGTGACAATTCCATGGAATATCAGAGCTTCCGAGCTATTTCACCAGGGCGTTGAAGCATTAAGAATGGTGTTGGTGGGCGTTGCTACAAGATGACACCTCACACGGTCCATTTGGACCGCGGATGGTCCATCTCTACACCAAATACCTTCCTGCACTGCCTCAAAAGGCCCACTTTCGGTACAACTTGTACTAATGACGTCATCGATCACGTCACAGATGCTGTAAATATCCCTGAAATCGGGGTGTATACTCCGAGAGCTACAACATGACACATCCCATGACGCATTCGCAACGCGGATGGTCCATCTCTACACCAAATACCTTCCTGCACTGCCCCAAAAGGCCCACTTTCGCTAATACTCCTACTGATGACGCCCGTCGATGACGCCTTTAGACAGACGGAACATCCCTCACCTGGAACAAGCACTTCCTGAGAACTACAAATGACACCTCCCAGGACGCATCACCCAAGGATGGTCCATCTCGCCCTAAATACTTTCCTTCCTTTTCACCCGCCCCACGCTGCCATCACTTTACTGTTATAACCAAACAAGGTACAGCACGAAGTGACTTTTACTAGCACAATATTTTAATTTACCCACACAAAGCCATATTGATACTCCTACATACTAACCCATTCGAACCGTGAATAGCCCATCTCAAACCCAAACACACACCCACATACCCCCCCAACACGTCTATTTCTATATTACGGCCAGGCTGCGCATGCGCAGAATGCCGCTATTTCAACCCCACACCCAGCCCATCAGATGCTCCTCCACGAGAGCTTCAAAATAAGACCTCACTCGACCCCATTGGACCATTAGGGACTCCCTAGCTCCCAAAACGTCTAGCGGGACCCATACAGGGTCCAGTTTTCGACACTAGGTGACCACATCCCGATAAAATGGCCAGTTTTCGACACCGGATGTGCCGCCATCTTGAACACACGTGCCGCCATCTTGGATATGCCCCATAATGCACCGGGTCAAAATACTCGCTTCTGATTGGACGAGAGCTCCGTGGCGGATTCGAAATACTCGCTTCTGATTGGACGAGAGCTCCGCATTGCGTCTGCGCATGCGCAGAATGATATTCCTACCGCACACCCAACCCATCAGATGCCCCTTCACGAATGCTTCACATGGATACCTCACTCGACCCCATTGGACCATTAGGGACTCCCCTAGCTCCAACACGGCTATTTCCATACCCTTGGGCCACCGCGCATGCGCAGAATGACGCCATGTCAACCCACTAGTCGAGATGTCCTTCACATGTTTCACTCTTGATGTTCCCCACTCGATCCGACCATTATTGGCTTAGTCAGCCCCAAATGGCTATTTCCATACCCCAAACCACCGCGCAGACGCAGAAAAAAAGATGAAATTGTGCCGAGCCACTAGTCCAGTCAGATGCCCCTTCACCTAGCTTTACTTTGATACCTCATACGACCCCATTGGACCTTTTGTGGCTCCCCTAGCTCCCAACACGGCTATTTCCATACCCTTGGGCCACCGCGCATGCGCAGAATGACGCTAGTTCAAACCCACTAGTCCAGTCAGATGCCCCCTCACATAGGCTTCACTTTAATACCTTATTCGACCCCACTGGACCAGTAGTAACTCCCCTAGCTCCAAAACGGGTATTTCCATACCCTTGGGCCACCGCGCATGCGCAGAATGACGCTATGTCAACCCACTAGTCGAGTCAGATGCCCCTTCACATAAGCTTCACTTTGATACCTCACTCGATCCCATTGGACCATTATTGGCTTCGCTAGCTCCAAAACGGCTATTTCCATACCCTTGGGCCACCGCGCATGCGCAGAATGGTGACAACGGCCGAGCCACTAGTCCAGTCAGATGCCCCTTCACCTAGGCTTTACTTTGATACCTCATACGACCCCATTGGACCATTTGTGGCTCCCCTAGCTCCCAACACGGCTATTTCCATACCCTTGGGCCACCGCGCATGCGCAGAATGACGCTAGTTCAAACCCACTAGTCCAGTCAGATGCCCCCTCACATAGGCTTCACTTTAATACCTCATTCGACCCCACTGGACCAGTAGTAACTCCCCTAGCTCCAAAACGGCTATTTCCATACCCTTGGGCCACCGCGCATGCGCAGAATGACGCTAGTTCAACCCCACACCCAGCCCATCAGATGCCCCCTCACCTAGGCTTCACATTGATACCTCATATGACCCCACTGGACCAGTAGTAACTCCCCTAGCTCCAAAACGGCTATTTCCATACCCTTGGGCCACCGCGCATGCACAGAATGACGCTAGTTCAACCCCACATCCAGCCCATCAGATGCCCCTTCACCTAGGCTTTACTTTGATACCTCACTCGATCCCATTGGACCATTTGTGGCTCCCCTAGCTCCAACACGGCTATTTCCATATCCTTAGGCCACACGAGTTGTCTCCCTTGCGTCAATGTGTGCAGATGGCGCTACTGTCGACGCCGTGATATGGAAAGGGCATCCCCACACCATCCTGGAGCCGCCATTTTGTTTGTTGTTTTCTTGCGGAGATACACGGGACAATAAACACTCGACCCTAGGGTGGTACAGATGCTAGACTGATCCTATTAACATGGTACAACACCTATAGATTATGTTTATTACTAGGACGTCAGCGAAATCCTAATGCTTCACTTTGATACCTCACTCGACACAATCGGACCCCCATACCCCATATAGGTATTTTCCCGGATTTTTCGATAAAGTCCGAGTTCCGTTTTTTTTCAGGAAAAATTTTACATGCACTAACCCAGCCATAAAATACCCCTTCACCTAGGCTTCACTTTGATACCTCACTCGACTCCATTGGACCATTAGGGACTCCCCTACATCCCAAAACGGCTATTTTCATACCCTTCGGCCACCGCGCATGCGCAGAAGGCCGATATGTCAACCCCACACCCAGCCCATTAGATGCCCCTTCACATAAGCTTCACTTTGATACCTCACTCGACCCCATCGGACCATTTTATCTAGGGACTACTTTTTCTCCGCGGAAGCTTTTTCCCGAGACCGAATCACCGCCAAAACCGCGGCCAAACCGCATCACCGCGGATGAATACATCCTGAATACATCCGCTGCAGCAATTGGAACTCTCCTGGAGTGGAGGTAGCTTTTGGTCTTTCTGCCGGAACTATATTGCATTTGACCTCTGTGACCCTCCCGTGACCTCCCTAATATGCAAATTTCTGAGGTCAAACGTCCCCTATTTACTCTTTGTATACTACTTAGAGATCTTGAGCTGTTAATTCTTCCACAAAATGGCGAGGTAGGAAATTCACCGTGTTCAATGTGAGCCGAATCAACGTCGTTAAATGTTCAACGAAACAATGCAGATAATGTTAGAGCTTCTCTGTGTTCATCAAATTTGAGAGCTTTGTATGAGATCGTGGTGCTAGGTGTGGTTGTGTATTTTTGTGGTTTCACGTATATAATATGTACTATTGTCAAGTGGCAATCTTCTGTGCTTCGGCTATATAGGTAGCAATGTATACTGTTCTAGATTTTGCGCAGATCCGCTCGAGAACGTACAGTTTGTGAGGTGCTGTTTTCAATATGTTGGTATTTGTGGTGAAAAGTATTGATGGGTATCTTGGTCAGCTGTCGGAAAACTAGTAAAGTACCCTGGTAACATAGTCCACAGTTAAGGAAAAATACCGAACAGCTGTACGGTGAACTTATTTATACTAGTATTAGATTCACTTAATATGATGTTTAAGCTGAAATATGAATTTAACGTTTACCGACGAATAGTCTATTTCGTCTCCGTTTCGCGCGAGTCTCTACGTCAGTAGTAGAGAAAGCATAAAACTAGGCAACTTGACCTACAGAGCTCAAGTTGTCTAGTTTTACGCCCAAGTCACTTCAAAGTTAATTTACTCTCCAGCCACGTCAATATTCCAGAAGTCTCTTCCGGTAGGCGCATTTGGGTTCATGTGAAGTCCGTTTTCCCGGATTTTTCAAGACATATCCAGATTGGCTCAAGTCCGAGTTTTTCATGCACCCGCGATCTCACAATGCACCTCCCAGAAGTGACCCCTGAAACTGAATTAACATGGAAGTGAGTGGATGTAAACTAACATTGAACTGACTGGGGCGTAAATCTAGTCAACTTGAACTCTGGAAGTTAATTAGGTCAAAGGTCAAGTTGCCTAGTTTTACGCTTTCTCTACTACTTACCTCACCAGAACTGGTTAGAACTGTGGCGACGTAGAGATTCGCGCTGATTTAATGAGCATACGCCTTGACCGGCATATCAAGTTAGAGTTGCCCTTAACTGTGGATAAGTTGGCTGTGTTACATGTAGGTGTTTCGTGTTAGAGTGAACGATTGTACACTGAAGTAGAGAGAAGTAGAAACTGATTTGTCTGGGCTCCAGTCTACATATCTGCATTTCTGATGTTGCTATAATAGTTAGACGTTGCTTCGATCGAATCTTGCTATTGTTTTAAATATCTTCTAATAAAATTGAATAACAAATCTAAACGGCTTTCTCGGAGGAAGAACTAGTTATTATAATTCAATATATATTACGATTATTCTAAGTATGTGGTATAAAAAAACAGAGCATTGCTGATATAAGTAGAAAAGAAACACTCATCTTTTTCTGGGATTTTATAACGTACGGTAAAGACTTAATTAAATATTCAACTTTAACATCATGTTGAGTATGGTATGTTTTAATTATATATTCCGATATTTTGATATTTTATTTTCTTTGTCGAGTTTCTGTCATTCTCTCCTTAGGTCGGATAGGTAATATTTTTGTTTTGCTTATTGTAGTGGCTTCCGTTCTGGCGGCAACGAGGATGGCAAAAATGATATCATCCAACATGGGCAACACCCCGCCTCCAGTCGCCGTGGTTCGTGGAAAACCAACATATCCAAGAAGGTGAATATGCAACCAAATGTCATTTGTCTTCTAACGGATCAATTCCAATCTTCACAATAAGAAATGGCGATAGCCCGTCACCAATAATTGGAGTCGAGGCCTTGTCCTCTCAATTTACCGGTGATGGCAATGGATGAGGACGTAAGTTCATCACCATGTATTGTTGAAGGGCCTGGTCATCACCAATAAATGATGCGGAGCAAGGAGTGCAGATTCCAGGTTATCACCATTTATTCTCGAGGACCAGGTCCTCTCACCAATAAATGGTGATGACCATCATGGTGATGAGTAATGAGTGTAAGCCCCCTCACAAATAAATGGTGATGCCATCACCATACAGGGGGAATGATGGAATATGGTGGTGGTTCTAACTGATCACCATTTAATGGTGAGGCTGTCGTCACCTTTTTTTGTGATGGCTATCACCATTGTTTTGTGTTTGAAAGAAAATATCTGAAACAGGTATTTTTTTTGTGTCTGTTTTTTATCTGATTTCAACCGGAGAAAATAACCAATGAATGAACGAGTTGTTTGTTGCAAGGAAACAATCGTAGACATACCCGAGATATGGCAAGACAAAGTTGAAGAAATTGGACGAAAATTCTCATATGCAAACAGGCTGGTGATGTCAAAGGTGGATTATCTATTGAATAATCTATCTGTTATGTCTTATATAACGAAGACAAACTAGTGGTGCAAATATTGATCGTAGTTCTGCACAGTCAATTTTAAAACGCTCTTTCTCCATCAGGGTTCCACCAGAGGTGGCTCCTCGACCCAGACGCCCTCTACCGGCGGCACAGGGAAATTCTCGTCAAAGTCTGCAATCATTGACATCACAGCTTTTAAACAATCGGGACTCTGGTGCTCGACAAAATGGTGGACGAAGAAATCTGAGAGATATAGCTCTTCAGGCGCGCGCGAATACAAACAGAGGTGAGACTAATGGGCCAACCCGGGATACTGCTCGAAATACTCACGTGAACAGGAACAATGCACCGTCACGAGTTCAACGAAGAGAAGATTCCGACAGAAGGCAGATTCCACCAAGACAACCTCGGCGTCGACAGGAGCCCACGTACGACGCTAGCGGTAGGCGATTCATAGGGGGGTTCATTGAGGAAGAGGATGGCGTAATACAAGACGAAGACGACCCAAGATTCGAAAGCGAGGATGGTCAACAGAGCCAGCGCCTGCTGCAAATAGGCCGAAGCGTTGATTCCGGGATTAATGTGGAGGGTAGAAGCGAAGAGGTGAATGAAAGGCCGTCTACATCCGGGCAACTTAACAGACAATTTCTTTCTGTAGACGACGAAGGCGACGAAGAAGATGAGAACGAGGACATTTTGGACGATGAAGAAGATGACTATAACAGGCAAAACCCACGCAATAACGAAAATTATCCACCGGAAAGACCCGAAAGGTCCCGAATGACGAACAGGCCGCCGATTGGACGTTCGGATTTCAGAGAGACAGCATGGATGCACACAAATGCGGAATATTCGGAAGATATTGATTATGATAACCATATAAATAATGGTAGGCCAGGGACACCGCCATCCCCGGTTCATCTCATACCAGAAATACGAATTACAGACTGCAGTGACGAGACAAGTTCGAATAGTGACGTCATTGTTGAAACAAATCCAACTGAAGATTCCAATGGCCGCCCCATACAGAATATTCCCGGTAGGACAGCTCAATCCCCCACCAGGGGGAGCGATACGCATCCATCGTCTAGATGGAGCAATACGAACCCGGGGTATGACATTGAAGGGGGCTCTTCGGGAGAACCTCGTCGTGTCAACAAACCCAATTTGAGACAAGCCATATCCAGGTTCCAGAGAGCTCAAAGGTAATTTCCGATACACATGTTTTGGCAAGCTCTACCAGGCATTCATTATGTTCTGCTTCGCGCCTCTCCATTTAGCACTGTCAGAGTCTCACGGACTTTGCCGGAGTTGACCCAAGGTCATCTGTTGCCACATTAAACGAACATGACGACCGTCTAACTTGACGAGTTAATATCAGCCGCGATTAACCGATATATATTTCCGCAACATATAGTTCTAAGGTTATTTGTCAAAAAGCTGCCTTCAAACAGTGTGACAGTGCTGTTTTGAAATACATTGAATATCTGTTGAGTATATTTCAAGATAAATATATGTTTTCCGATCAGTAAAACAGTTAGACAGAACAGTTCTTGGTTTCTGCAGAAATCCTGCACAAGATGGCGAGACCCCTACAGGGGTTTTGGGTTAAAGTTCAATTCCAAAGAACCAAAAACGCCAAAGAACACTTCTGTGTGAGGAGATTAATTTAGTCCACACACAGAGGTTTTGGTAAGATCAGAATGCCAGGCAGAGCAAAATGTATGATCCTGTACTACTGGTTTCAATTCCGTGAAAATGTACTGGATTTGGACGTTGCAGTGTGCATTTCTCTTCCTTTAAAAACTCAATTGTCCTTAAACCTGATGGCGTAAGCCCCCTACATCCATGACAATAAAATCCCACTTCTATCCCTTGATGCAATGCAGACCATTAAATGACTGGTGAGGATCTTTATACAATTCAATTAGCCTGTCACCTCTCTCATGTGACACGACATCAACTTAACTGCCAGCGCGAGGACAATGAGCTGGCACAGTCGGAAGAGTAAGCTTTAATTGGTGTTTCCGTACAGCACATGTACTTTGCTTCGACAATGACAATTTAATTGGTTTCGTGTTACATAAGCAATGTTAGATTTCTGGATAAGTGATCACGTGTCATGCAGATGAATGAATACACAAGTCATCACCTGATTGAGAGAGATATAATACTGGTACGTCATCAGGGATTGGGACCATTCAGCGTTCTAATTTCAACGACAATTACAGTTGTTTGACAGTAGCAGAAAAAACCAACTGTGAAGTTTCATTGAAAATTTTTGTCTGTGATTTCGAAAATATAGTAACATAGGTGATAAAACGTAACATTGTTAAGAAAAAGTAACCGTCGTCATCGAACTGATGCCAATTTTGTTACGAGAATAACAACCACGTTACCAATTAGTAACTTTGTTCATAGTCTGATTTGTAGACTCAGCATGATCTTTAATAATTTTGATATATATGAAATGTTGGTATTACAACATAAAATATGAAAACTGGTATTAGAATGAAATGAAATCCTCTTAAAAAATTCTTTGGTTGTTTATTACAGAATTTTCACATTTCAAGTCATTCCTGAACACTATAAAGATGTTGTTTCAAACGATATTCATATGGTCCCTAAAGCTCCGGGTTAAGGACACGTGGGCCCATTCACAGAAAATTCGGATACCGGCTTAGTCTTTTTTCTATAATTACAACGAGACTTAGGCGGTAAAACTGGTATCTTATATATGCATCAACCTGTAAGGGTTCAGGCAATGTAATTTAGTAAACATTTCACATTTGGAGCAATAACAGTTTAAATATTCGAGTTTAATCGAAGTAACTTCAAAACTTAAGCTTTCCATAGCAGGTCCGGGTGTTGATCCGAGTTCAGTCTAGTACGTGTTGAATTACTTTGAGGAAGATGAAAGGAAAATCCCATATAGGGGAACAGTTTTCCCCATGAATTATTTCGGTATATAGGAAGGGAAGTGTTTCGGACTATATAAATATAGAATAATAAAAAAAGTATTTTTATTTCACCCGAGATAGGGCCTCGTGTCCTTAAGAGCAGATCTTGCGAAGGTTCTTCTAATTTTCGGGATTCTCTTTCTTTCTATTGTAGAAATCAAAATGGAGACCGAAGCAACCAGGGAATCTAAATTCTTACGGGAAGACGGATGTTTTTATACAAGACACGGAAGACCTTCATTCGCAACTTCTCGGGGATCTCCGGTGGCACATAGTAGAATCGGTCTTCTTCGTAGATTTCCGCTCGGCGGTCCCGAATGGGGAAACCACGTGATTAGAGCGAGGTTATTGCGGAATAAATCTGACGGAATTTGTGAATAAATGGAAAATGTTGTGATAAAGTGGGTGGTCGAGAGAACAAGGCAGTAAGAATGTGTATATTAGGATAGAAACGATATTATCGTGGAATAATTATGACAATGCGATAACAAGCAGAAATATTGTGATAGACAAGTATTTAGAACTTGTTTTCTTCATGGCCAGTTTCTGTGCCGGCGCGAAAGAAAAGGATGTCCATTAGAAAGAAATATCCGAGTTTTTAAACTCAAGTGAAACACATTTTCCTGGCGAGAAATAGATACATAGGGACATTGAAATCTTATGATATTCCTTTCACGACTCATCAAAATCATGTATGAAGATATTGCCTTCCTTTATGTGCTTACGGCTGTCGGATCCGATTAGTTATCGGACAGATCATTTGTGCTCGTGGTGACACGACAGTAAGATGTCTGAACAAAGGGGATAATTTCTAATTGGTATGCAATATATAAATTCTCGGTACGGACGAAACTCTAAAAATTTTAATTGAACATTTTTGTTTTTTATCAAAATTCGAAATTTCTCGTGCTGTGGCGGGGGTGCGAAATTCGACCTACCCCCTTGTCTTCCCGATGTCACTGTCACGTGAATACGTATGGAAATTGAACAATGGTAGTGTCCTTTTTCACAACGGAACACCAACTAACGATTCTCATGCACAAAACTTGAAAATACATTGTACTTCAGCGTCAAAATTCTTGTTCACGATGTGTGTCCGAATAATATTGTACTACATTCCAACTGAACAATTTCTTGTATATGTAATATTTTATTTTTGGCACTTCTACCGCACCTGTTCTGGGGCTATTTACCCATCTAAACATACGTGCCCCCCCCCCCCCCTCGCCCCCCCATTTCAGAACAATAGCCTGCTTTTCCGTCAGCTACTGGCAACCGACGTACTGAAGTGGGATTCGTAAACTGGAACATGAAATAAACTTCGTTTAAGGAACATGAGCAGTGTGACTAACGTCACAGGACCTACGAAGTAGAGTAGGCATTAGGACTCGAACGCGAACTCAACCCTTGGAATCCCCACCCCCAGTTGAAATCCTGCCTATATTAAGATGGGCACCGCCCAAGTCAGAATCGCCAATGATTTTCATCAAAAATCACCAGGAATTTTCATCAAAAGTAGGTCAGCTCAGAACTTGTTGGTAACAGTCTTCTAGTGCGCCTTCATTTTAACTAAAAGAAACAGATTGAATAATAAAGGTTCAGTAGATTTCAAGCTTTACGTGTGAAAATACATTTACATCTCTTTAATGGTTTTCAGTGCCCTTGTCCAGGATCAAAACAACGTTTTGAATCACATTATTTTCCCAACAATACAACATATTTTTATATATAGTACTATAGTAGAAAGGTTGCATTTATGTAGTTGACGGTAGTTCAACTCAAGACCAACACCTTCTCTGCACAAGATAATAATGATTCTATGTCATTCTCCTGAGCATAACCGGTACAAAGACGAATAAATAGCGTCTCTACATCACGTTGTTATCTAGATATATGAGACAACACATTTTGGGTATCGGCAATCTGATGAATGTACTATTCCGGTTTTCTTGTTTCACATTATATTCTATGGCGGTTGATCGGTGATTTTCTTCATTGATAAACGTTAAACCACCTCAGCTTCGTTGTGTGAATCGGAATTGCATTGCTGTGACACACCAACACACTCGTGGCAGTGATTCTGTATCCCCTAATCAAGGAATCAAAATGGATCAAGATTTGAAATGACAAGAAAAATTTAGACATATTTTGTTTACACATGTAATTTTTTGTTTAAATTATATCCAAGTGTGATATATAGGCCTAGTCAATATTCAAGAGGTACAAAAAAACTCAAGTTATCATATTTCCACATCATGATCAAAGTTACTTTATCTAGTTAAATTCTACCAAAAGAAGACCCTTTAAACATGCCGTCATGGCTTTGTTTCGCCCTCAGTAAACTGTTATCATTGTCGCTCACACAGACTAATCTGAAGGATGATACCACATCTTTCCTTCTTCTGCTGGGTTATTGCACCACGCTGACTTAATTGGTTGATGTAGGATATTTCACCATCAGTGAGTAATCTGACCTGAATTTGAAGCCTGCTGTGGTCAGTGATGAAATGTTTGGATGTGAAATGGGATACACGTTAAAGGCCACAGTTTACATGTATCTATAACAATATACTGAATTGTGTGTATTAAGGCTGGCATAGCGGTGTAGATAAATGCACTAACAAATGATGGAAAATTAGCATTTCCTATTTCATAAATACTGCATTGAAAAGGGTCCATTTAGCCTACCCTGTTTTATCGCTCTAATCAGCAAATGGCGGGGTCATATTTCTGCTGTCAAGTCACACACTCTCTGATGCAAAGTAATGATTGTCCTAACTATCCGATTAGCACATTATGAACATGTCTTTGGTCATAGTGTACATATCATAACTCACATCATTGTTTTCTGCTATATTATTTCAATGATATGGTTTAACAATTTAAGTTATGCAAACAGCGCTGATTGTTTGAGGGTATAGCAGTAGGCCTATGCTGTCTGGCAATTGTGGAATTGTCCCAGATGCACGTTAAGATTAACCTCAGTAATAGGGCCATGTGGCATAGTGGAATGTGTTTCAATGACAGGGTATTTTTAGACGGACAGTAACTGATACTCATTAAATGCGATAAAACGCTGGAGCAAAACGGACCACAGTTTTCTTGGCAATGATGAAATGTTTGGATGTGAAATACGATACACGTTAAAGGCTACAGTTACATATATCTATAACAATATACTGAAGTGTTAATTATAAATCTAATTTTAATCAGAATTATTTCAGATCAGAACTTGCTGGTAACAATGCCCTAATGCACGTTCATGCCAAAAATCAAGGTTCTAATGTCAACGGTTCTCCTTATTTTGCCGACGAAAGGATTCGGATGGACTGACTCATTACCGGACAATTTGCGATCTGTAGCCTACTTCGTAGGAATACATAGGTTCAAGACTACACGTATGAGTAAACAACTTCTGAAACTTCATTTGCGTACACTTCGCCATCCATAAGTCTTACCGCGTATAGATGACCCAGATGGTTACAGGTTGCTGAAACTTAAGTATCTTTTGTGAAGTATGTGAAAAAACCCCATACCGGTAGCTACATTTACGTTGTAAAACAGTTTCCTGTGTGAACTGTACCATTGACCAGGAACAATAGACATACGGGTACCATGCATTTCGTCTTCAGTGTTTCCCTGGGTTTTTAACCGGTTAGGGAGACCTACAGTACAGGGCAGAAATAACTTGAACGCGACTAGAGTAAAATCAAAACACGAGCGAATACTTGTGCGCGTTTTGATTACAACCATAGAAAGTCATCTTTGTTGCTATTATAGCAACAGCATTATAGCAACCGCTATTTGCACGCAAGGAAATCGCGTTAAAAATTTGGATATTTCTGTCCTGTACTGTACCTCTCTAAAATGAAGGTAAAAAGGGTGTTTGCTTAATAACTTTGGATTTATTCATCATGACACTCCAAAATCGCCAGGCGACTTAGTATATATGTCATAAAATGTCGTAACAGTAATTCTCCAATGAAAGTGTACAGTCTAATTTTTAATGGAGAACAAAACACGTCTATTATTATGCTTATTAGATAGACAGAACAGTTATTTTCTTTTTCTTATTTGCCATCCGATTCGGGTATACATGCCTATGGCGGCACATATTCTTGCCTTTATTGGGCAAAAATGACCTGTTTTTAACCCCAAAGGCTGTTAATGGCTGTTGAATGCTAAACGTTGTAATTGACAACACTGGACATTTGACAACGTTACTCTGACAACACTGCTTTTGTTATCAGGCTTAGATTAATACTGTACCGATATTACAATAAAACGAAAGCATCGGTTGAATTTCGTTAATAATAATAAGATTATGCTCTCGAACTTTGCAAAAGTATACTATCTTTAGTGTGCACAAGTTAATACATGCTATAATTGTAATAAATCTAATGAAATTGTTACGAACAAAGATTTCCTTATGATATACGTTATATACATTGTTAAGGCGGATTACAGAGGTGAAACTCTTTAAACCGATTTGGCAGTACAAGATTGACACCTTTGTGTGTCTTACGAGAATTTTTAATCCATTTTTACTGATATTAATTATATTGTGTGTGGCGATGGAACTATAAAGTGCCATTGTTAACCGTCATTGCTGTTACCATATAAAAATCTGATTATAGAGCTCGGCTTTATTGTTTGTTGTTGGTCACACTATATCAGGTTGTCGCTCAGTGAAAGGAACCATAATCTGCATTGACGGAGTGCTCAAATCGTGTACAGCATTGTTCGCGTCCAAGTTCTCGCTCCCGCATTGTAGGTAGGGCCTACATCGGTACTCCATAAAGCAGACACATACGAGGGAGAACAGACGTTTTTCCTATTTGCGTGGTGGAAAACTATTTTGTTCCTCTGTAAGTATACAGACTGAGAATAGGAGAAAGCTCGATAAAATAAGTTTTCTGAGAAACTGTGGATCGCAACATAAAATGAACACCAACGTTGAGTTGTCGCTGAGCCTCCGATCGTATCCATGCATGAGATCCAAAAGTCCACGATCCGGACCGTTCTCGGCACCAATGCGCACACCAAGGCCGATGAGGAGCGTCCCCGACTACGTGCCCAGGATGTACCTCCCTCCCCCGCCCAATCAGGGAATGCGGACCGGAAAGAACGCCGTATCCCCAGACGACTTGAAAGCACTCATCCGTCGTCTTCGAAGACCGACGTATGTGGTTAAGTTGAAGTCACTTCCCGCGAGGAACGATTATTACATGGAGAAAGAGTCAGTTCTCTGGAACAAACTTCCGCTCATGGCGGACCACAAAATGACCATGTGGACCCCGCTGGGCCAAGTACGACGAGCCTGTCGAATATAGTGACGCTTATCAGCCTGCCGAATATAATGAGATGTATACAAGCCTGTCAGATATAATGACGTTTACACATTTGTTGGATATAATGATATTGACAAGCCTGTCAGAGATATTGGTGTTTACAAATCTGTCGGATATAATGTGGTGTACAAGCCTGTCAGATATAATGACGTTTACACGTTTGTTGGATATAATGACATTGACAAGCCTGTCAGGGATATCGATGTTTACAAATCTGTTCAATATAATGTGGTGTATAAGCCTGTCGGACATAATGACGATAACAAGCCTGTCGAATATGATGATGTTTATCAGCCTGTCTGACAGGACCTTGCCGGATTCAATGACCTTTCAAAGCTTGTCTGACATAATGAGATTTACAAGACTGTTGGATTTTATGATGTTTACCTGTCTGTGAAATATAGCGGTACTGTCGGATATAATGACGATTACAGCCTGTCATATATGATGTTTACATGCTTATCGGATAAAATAACGCCCACAAATTTGAAGCCTGTCACATTTGACGGTGTTCACAGCCCGGTCGGATAGACCCAGAAGCTTCGAAGCTAGACATGATTTCTCGGAAATACAGCCAGTACCGGTATCAAAAATGATTAGCTGCACCCAACTGCTCCACAATTTCGGATCTGACAGAAGTTTGTGTCAAGAGGGTTAATGCCACAAAAATTGAAACTCTTCAGCCTGGGGAGATTAATTTATACACAGAAATTGGAACTCTTTAGCCTGGTGAGATTAATTTATACATAGAAATTGGAACTCTTCAGCCTGGGGAGATTAATTTATACATAGAAATTGGAACTCTTCAGCCTTGGGAGATTAATTTATACATAGAAATTGGACCTCTTCACCCGGGGAGATTAATTTATGCGTAGAAATTGGAACTCTTCAGCCTGGGGAGATTAATTTATATATAGAAATTGGAACTCTTCAGCCTGGGGAGATCAATTTATACAATACCCAGAAGTTTCGGTAGGGCCGGGATGTTAGTCAAGGTCCCAAGATATACAGGTTTGAATTCTGCGGCAAAATTTCACTGGATTTGGAGCAGTGTGCATTCGTCTTCATTTATAAACTTAACTTATTATACAATTTTCATAATTATGAACAATGGCAGTTTTCCCTGTGTTACAATTGGCAGTCTGGTATTATACAGTTGGTCACGTGATACAGGGCTATTTGCCACTCCAAATTTGGAGAATATCACTGTTTCGCCGACTCAAAACTTGAGTATCGAAGACTGATGCGGTCAGGAACTGTCGCCGCTATTTGTCATACACAACGAGTCCGAACTCTACTTGACCAGATGAGATGGTGTCGCAGTTTATCGTCAAATTGGATGTATTGTTGTACACCATGCATGTGTAAAGTAACTGTATGTATACAGTTCCCCAGGTTGTGTAATAACAAATAAGGCCTATAACGTCACGTTAGCATGATTAAAAACGTGTGGTTTGGGACCAGTGATCTGTCCTACCGATCATGTCCATGGTGTTGAAGGAAGACCTTCCATTGCCAATGGTTTCGAGAGCTTTGAACGCACTGAAGAGGGAAGAAGACTTTTGAAGGAAATTCATGGAGTGAACCATTTGTAGAGTTATTGTAATTCTTATGTTTAAAGACTTTTCGTTTTTCGGTAAAGCTACAAACTTCTGCACAAACCTCCTCTTCTGTATTTTCCGTTACATCGAGATATCATTTTGGTCCAAGGTGTTATATTTTAGAAAGGTCAAACGTATTTCGACGCTGTTGTACGTCACTCTCTACTGTGTCTCGTACAGGATAATGCACAAGTTCCATACTGTAACCGTTCACGGTCAAAAGTGAGGTAAAATGGCGTCGAATAATGTTTGTCGTCTCTAAAATATGATGCATTGGGCCAAAATGATATTTCGATGTGACTGAAGATATAAAAGAAGAGGTTTGTAGACCCAGCCTCTTCATCGGAAAAAATGTTTATAATCGAGACAGGTAATTCTACTCTTGAGCCTATACTGATCGAATGAATTGTCTACTGCATGAACAGATAAGATAAACCGCCTCATCTAGGAAGGGTATGTCACCGTTACGTAGATAAATCTCCTCTAGCTTGTATGCTTATGTGAATAATAGAAGGCAATATTTCTTGATATCCCAAGCGTAAAAGCTAGAGGGGTTTCATCTACGTAACGTTCACATATCCCTTCTCGATAGGGAGTGAGTGAGTGAATATGATTAACGTCGCTTTAAATATTTTTCGATATGAGGTGTATCCTCGGTTCTACCGTAGACATTCCATTCGGTGAAATGAAAGTATATGAGCTCACCATTCTGATGATCTGTCTCGACTATACACAGGTTTTCGCTAACCACATCGCTTTGAGCCAATGGATGGGGAGATGGAAAATGCTTTTGGGGGGGGGGAGTCTCTTTATACAAGGTCTCCTTTTTTACATATACTCACAGGGGCTCGTTATCGTTCTTCATCGAATTATTATATTGATTTGAGGGGAGGACAAAGTCGTGAAGAGAAGTGTTTTCTTCACGACCTCGTCCTCCTCCCAAATCAATATAATTAACAAATTAACAACGGTAACAAGCTCCTGTGCATATATACTAGTATAGTCTACAGGCGGCCATGTGTAACGAGTCCTGCATCCATACCATTCTCTACGTCTCGCAGGCTTTATCAAGATTATAACGGCATACATTCAACTAAATTATTGTATCACATTAAGTCAAACACATTGTTATGGAAATTTACTGGCAATAATATAATTATATATCCAACGTACCCTTGGTTGTAAATAACATATTGTGTTTATATAGGATTATGTATTTTCCCCCTTAACATGAATTTATCATAAATGAAATCTCGTTATTGATGCATTAAATTTTCTATGCAAAATATACCTGTTTCATGGCAGTTTTTTCCATCTCTAAGCAGAAAATCAATATTGTGTACCGGTTTTGTCGCAAAATTCTACCGAGGGTCGAATTCTCGATTATTCAGAGCACACAGCTTTTGGATTCAGATTTCATTAATACCATGGCATCGATAGATTCTCCATGTTCGAGTTTTCTCTAAATGATAAAGTGAAAACTATAGTTGAATAATCCTTAAAAAACGAAAAATCACTATTCTAAAGCTGGATCACCTCTGGCTATGTCTGACGGACCCTTAAAACCCTACACCCACTGGCTCGGGTGGAAACCCTAGTGAACTGACAAAACCGAGGAGGCTGAAACTTGGTGACTTTTAAGCTTATCTTATTGGGGTCATTTTGAGCTTATTTTCAATAACCCCCGGGCAGAGGATCATGGGTAAATTCAAAATGGCGACCATGTGGTATCCGTGAAAGTCGTGTTTTTCAATCTTTTCGCTCCATTTCTTCACATTTTCCTTGCCTAAAAGGCCTTAAAAGTATTTTATTTATGCAAAACTAATTATTCTCTATTTTATTAGATTTTTTTCGAGAGAAAAATCTGAAAAATGAAAATTTCGAAAAATCGACCCCAAAAAGGCCGAAAAATGGCTTCCGAGTAAATTACGTCACTGTGACGTCACCATGGTGGCCATCTTGGATTTTTTACATTTTCCGGTAGAGCTTGAACCCAAGATACTGTGTGGTAAGTTTCAGCGCTCTGGCCTTAGTGGTAGAGAAAATATATAGGGGGGGCACTTTCCGCCCCCCCCCCCCCCCAGGCTGCGATACACCCCAAATCGCCCAGGCCAGATAGGGTTAACCCTATCAGAACTGGCGGTTCGGAACGGCGAGAGAAAGAGGGTTGAAACTTCCTAACTGCGCATTGGAGTAGCATTGAAGTCATTTTAAAAACATTTGCATTATCGTAGGTGCAAAGGCTCATGAAGAAATTCAAATAGCGGTCACGAGGTGTCCTCAGACTGTGATGTTTTCAGTCTTTCAGGTCAGTTTTTTTCGCATATTGCTTGCCAGAAAGTACATGAAAGTAATTTATTTCGCCAAAAAAAATAATTATTCTCTATCATATTAATTAGTTCTTGAAAGATAACATCGAAATATAAAACAATCGTAAAATCGGTCCAAAAATAGGCGAAAATGGCTTCTGAAAAGATTTTTTTTTTTTTAACATTTCCTTGTATGGTTCGACCCAAATATATAGTACATGTATGTAAAGTTTCAGCTCTCTATCCCAATAGTTAACGGAAACAAATCACAGGGAAGCAGTGACCCTTCAAGGCTGTGACATACATACCACAAATCGCCCAGACCTGGTAGGGTTAATCTGTGACCGGTTATGACATGGTTACTTATATCGGTCTCGGACTGATATACAGGATTTTTCCTGTGCCGATATCAAAACAACCATGTAGTAATAATCTATAGGTATTTTTACCAAATTCTTATATACCGTGCAACAGTTGTTACTAACTCGCTACTGAGTCCAAGGTCAGAGGTCGACCTCTCACTCACCGGATGGGCGTCGGGCTAGGCCTCGCTGGGTACGTCCACGGGGTCATCAACGAAGAGCACCTGACCCTCGATATCCTACAATACCTTACTGTAGCGCTTTCAGACAATTAAACGGCTGTGCACTGCAGGACGTACAACTATACGGAGCAGTGGCGTCGTGGACTGCAGACTCGTGGTGTCTTATATGATACAGGTGACCATCGTGGCTTGACCGAGTATCTGCTGAAACGAGCAGAATGCTCGTTTTTATATCGCTGGATGGCGGTCTATTTTTAGTATAACGGTTGAAACGGGCCTAAACTAGTTCAAACCGGTCTGAAGCAATTTCAATATGTAGGCCATGACCTCGGGGGAATTTTTACGGCATCTCCATTTTTCAAAAACCCATTCTTCCACCTAGGGTGAACTGGATCGACCATGACTGCCCTCTCTTTCAAACCTAGTTTTGCATTATCGTTCGCCAACAACTTTAATTTCTCAACGCCTCGATGCCCCAGAGACAGAGCTCAGAAGCTCTGATTGGTCTATATGCTCACATGATATTCCATGGAATTGACACTAATTCCCTGTAGCACATTAACGCCCGCCAGTGCCCGTCTCAATCCCTCAACGTCCGTCTTAATGTCTCGACACCCGTCCTGACGCTTGACGCCGTAACGTCTCATAGGACGACTGCGCGATTATCGCTTGGTGTCGAAGACACTACGGTGTACCCTATAGCCTATAGGTTATAAGATTCAGTTGACATAACCAGGTGACGTTATGGCGTTAAGACGAGTTTTAATGCGTTAATGCGAGCGTTCATAAGCGCTTGGGCGCAAAGACGTTGACGGACGTACTACATGTACAAGGAATTATAGTCGGTCCATTATAATTAGTCGTCTACTTTGGAGCTTGTCAAAAATCAGTAGTGAACTCTGCATAAATTCTCTTTTCTGCATCGTATAGAACAAACTGAACTCTACAAATGACCACCAGAACTCCTTGATATCGATAATATATCACGCTTGAAATAACTTTGTAATTCTCTTCATATAAAACTCCAGTACCGTTTTTTCATGTACCGGGTCTCAATTACATAGGGAGACGTCATAATATATTCGTGCTTATACTAGCACAAAGGTCAACAATGCCTTGTGCGACCATGGAGGTTTGGGAGGTTTATCATTCGGCAATTTCACTTGGTATAAGCGACACTCCACAACGGACCGCAATGACCTTTGTGACAGTTATCATGAATATCAGCTCCAAAGTAGACGACTAATTAAAATGGACAGACTTTAGTATCAATTCCATGGAATACCACGTGATCATTAAAACGAAACAGACAAAGAATTAGTGTCAATTCCGTGTGAATGAGAGATTGGGTGAGTGAGGCGCGAATGAGTGATAATATAAGGTCGTATGTGATAAAATAGAGTCAGTGTAATCCAACCTCTGACTTTACCGTGAAGAACACTGAAGTACAGGGCTTCATGTTGGAGTCGCATGGCGTCGTGTTTTGGTCCATTCTCGTCTCGCGAGACTCCCTACTGCGAGAAAGAGTCTCACGCGTAAATGGGAGCCATCCCCCCAAAATTTGGGGGGTGAGTAGGCGGCGTATGATTATCTGGCTTGTCACTGACCTGCTGACTCCGCCGAGTTAGAAGCGAATTGCTAAACATAACGTGGGATATATAATTGGGAAATGACTCTTTCCGTTTCGGAGCATATCAATCGCGAACAAATTATTGTCGGTATGTATACTTGGCCGTGAAAGCGAGTTATCTAATACAGGAAGTAGTTCGCGGGTAGACACGGCTCGCTTTGAGAATGATGTCATGCTGCCTCGCTTTGAGATTGGAGATTCAAAAATGTCACCAGTTTACATGAGAGTCGCTTTGGTCTCCCCGGGTAGACACGGCTCTCTTTGAGAATGGTTTTGGTCTTCAAATGGCTGAGTCAATTGAGACGTCACCAACGGACTCACACACGACACCCATTCTCGTCTCGCGAGACTCCCTACTGCGAGAAAGAGTCTCACGTGTAAATGGGAGCCATCCCCCCAAAATTTGGGGGGTGAGTAGGCGGCGTATGATTTTCACCGTCTGTATCCGGCTTGTCATTGACCTGCTGACTCCGCCGAGTTAGAAGCGAATTGCTAAACATAACGTGGGCTATATAATTGGAAAATGACTCTTTCCGTTTCGGAGCATATCAATCGCGAACAAATTCTTGTCGGTATGTATACTTGGCCGTGAAAGCGAGTTATTTAATACAGGAAGTAGTTCGCACAGTTCCGATCCATTCTCAAAGAGAGCCGTGTCTACCGCAAGACGGTACATCTTCGGAAAATTTATTACCTATGCCAGGTTCTTAGCGTGACATGTACTTGATCAGGGCAAGGCAGTTGCAGCATTTCTGTTCTTCATTCACTACATAGTACTGTTCACACGCCCTATGATATGTACTTTTGTTGCTATCATTATGCAAGTTTTGTTGTTAAAAAAATAAAACTGAACGTTGAACTTTATTTATGGCCTACTCGTTTGAAGCAGCAGACATAAATTTAGTTGACCTAGATTCTGCATTGAAGATCAACCATTGTAACGCGGAAAACAACGAATTACGTCAATTATACCGTATTTTCGCCTGCATGTTGTCTGATCGTACTATTCTTGTTTATCTGATGATGCTAAACAATAATGATCTTGTGATCTTTGGGTTAGGTCATAAATTTTCTGAAGATGTACCATTTTGCGTGTCTACCCGCTAGTCCCGGTCGAGCGAGTGATGTCATGCTGCCTCGCTTTGAGATTGGAGATTCAAAAATGTAACCAGTTTACATGAGAGTCGCTTTGGTCTCCCGCGGGTAGACACGGCTCTCTTTGAGAACGACACGACACCCTGCACCGCATGCGATTGATCCCTGCATCGAGGAGCCCATAGAGATACCACCCACCTAACACATGAGAGCTGTGGAGACCACGGAGATTAATCCACGAAGCACCCCATAGTCTCAGATGCATTCACCGCATAAGGGTTGATGATGAAGTGGTCATATTCCAACAGCCGGGCCGACAAGATATTGAGCCATATATTGGACGACCAGCACAGTGACTTGAGTAGCAGGGGGTGTCTTCGTCGATGTTGTTGTTGTTGTGATTATATATATAATTTTTTTTGCAAGAATATATTTATTTCCCACCTTTTCATACAGCACAATGACAGTAGATGTCATAAAAATGCTTTATATACGCCCTAAATCGATCTACATACCCCTCCTCTACTAGATCTCCATCTCTAATAACAAGTGTGGTTACTTAATGTTAAAGAATTCGCCACGAATCCCGGTACACAATACATTCTCCACGATATGGCTGGTTTCCAGTAACTGATAAAAGACTTCCGAAGACTTTTGAAATCGAGGCCGAAAAGCTTCGAATGCAGGAGAACTTACCTCATGGAATTCTCCACGCCCGTTTAGTTTTCACCATAGTTCACGTCTGCTCATCCATTTACTGTTGGTTGTCTGCAGACACCCGAATTACCCCCTGTACCGGGATTCGTGGCGAAAGTCGGTATACGGCTTTAACATTAAGTAACCACACTTGTTATTAGAGATGGAGATCTAGTAGAGGAGGGGTATGTAGATCGATTTAGGGCGTATATAAAGCATTTTTATGACATCTACTGTCATTGTGCTGTATGAAAAGGTGGGAAATAAATGTATTCTTGCAAAAAAATTATATATATAATCACAACAACAACAACATCGACGAAGACACCCCCTGCTACTCAAGTCACTGTGACGACCAGGCACGGCGGAAGCAATTCATGATTGGGGGGGCTACTATCACAGCACAATTAGGCGAGGGTCCAGGGGCCGCCTAGGCCCCTGAAGCTCCAGGGGTCTTAGATAGCCGGAGACGCATTCTAGCGTATTTCCGAGCAATAAAGCAAGAAATCCTCGCCCGTGTAAACTCCATTTGTGTTGCCTGTTTCCCCAACTTTTTAAAAAAATATTCAGCGTCAAGCAAAATGACGGTCGGAAGAATAGATAATTTAAATATATATCAATCCATATATATATTCAATCCAAAGGTTCATTAAGCTTCGATCATGTCACTGGCACAGAGATTTTTCTACTTGTTGGGGAGCCTTTTGTCTCCTTGTGATTCATGTGTATTGAAAATTCTACTGCCGCCAGCGAACGTTCAACTTCTGCGCTACCGGTACGTAGGCTGAAAACTTACCTCGGTCCACTGCATATGCTCGTGTATGTCCATAGGAAAGAACCGATTCTCATTGTTGACGAATTCATTCGCTATATCAACCAATGTGATGAAATACGTACAACTTGGTTGATATACATGTAGCGAAGGAAGTCATCAACAACGAGAATCTGGGGCGAATATTTGGTCGATTTTTGGAGTAATCATGCAGTCATAATTGACTGGTTATTATAGCGTGTACCAGAGCAGCATTTACGAGCACAACTTGTAAATCATGTGAATAAGCAACGACGCCTCTCATGGTTATAACTTATCGGAAATTAAAATCTGATTTCAATACAGATATAGGTGTTTTCGCGTCACTCTATCGGTTCTTTGTCTTTCTCTGTCTAATTTTTTGTTTCGTGTGTGTATGTGTGTGGTTTTTGTTTTTGTTTTTGCTGAAAGTAATGGTCCCTCCTGCTCCACCGTCCCGGTATCATAGCACAATTAGGCGAAGGTACCAGTCACCTAAGACTGCGAACTGTAAAGAGCATGTTGATGAATGTTTTCATGTGATTGACAAAATAAATATGAAGAATATGCTTTTCTTTTCATCACCTTATATTGTCTTCTTGAATTCTTTCTTTATGATTTTGTGAACCTAAAAGTTGCTAACCAATGTCGGTGATAAAAACTAGAGATTTGGCTGTCCCAATAATGCAGGACAGTTGTAAATAGTTTTAGTTGTGCGATAGATATGCGACACAGAAAATTCATTTTACTATTCATTTCGAAAATACGTATTCATTGAAGTATTTTTGCGTTGACATCATATGAATTTTAGAAAAGTTGGCCAAATTATTGGGGGGGGGGGGCTGCAGCCCCGTAGCCCCCGCGGCTCCGCCGTGCCTGACGACGTTGAGGGCCACGTGCACTTCGTGGATTATCCAGCGGACGTACCAAGCGAGGCCGTGAGACCTAGTAGAACAAGGGAGATAAACCCTTTCCGAATTGGCCTATAACATGGTTGACATGTAAGTGTATCCACATAAACAGAAATCCACAGAAGAAGAATTGTTCGTAGGACTGCCAGCGGAAGTCCACAAAGAAAACGCACACAAAATTGAAAAGTACTCTTAAAAAGTCCATATTGTCCCTGCTACAACAAAGACTTGCATTGGAATTTTTATTATTATTATTATTTTCAGCATTTACTATGTCAACATGATTGTCAGAGGCGATGACAATTCGTGTCAGCATATATGAAGGACAGTCCAAAGTTGACTAGCATTATCGAAGACCAGTGTGAGTCCGGTAAATCCTCACCATGATGTTTTGGGTTGAAAAGCTAATACCTGTAAACCAGTTTGTGGAGTAGGGCGGATGCCCTGGATTCTTTCTATTATATCATCATACCCTTAAAAGAACGAGAATTATTACGGCTGCATTCAGACGATATTACGACTGCATGCATTCATCCGAGACGCAAAACATGGACAGAACCCTCCGGTGATCCCGTCTACGGTTGACGGTAGGGGACAGAAATCGGTTTCAATTCCTAGGATTAAATCGATTTAGACCTTGAGATGAGCCCCCCAGTCAAATTACTACTTTAGTTCTTCGGTAGAAAGCGTTTTAAACCGCTGAATAAATCGCTTTGGACCTAGGGTTAAACCCCCGAGTTCATTTGTGGAAATGAACTTTATTTAATCCGCGGTCTTGATCCTTCTAGTCCGAGGCTTTTGTGCACCAATCAAAACCGAGTTTCTAGTCCGATGTTCAACTGGATGGAGAAAACATCGGACTAGAAACTCGATTCTGATTGGTGGACTAAAGCCTAGCCTAGCCTAAGCCTTAAAACAGCGAACTAGAAGAATCAAGACCAAGGATTAAATAAATTCATTTCAACAAATGAACTGATGGATTTATTTCGCGGTTGAGGAATTGAAACAATAATTTGATTGGTGGACTTAGATTGTGGTCTAAGTCGATTTAATCCAAGGCATCGAAACCGATTTATGTCACCTACCGCCAACCGTACTCGTCAAGAAACACGGACAGAGACCTCCAGTGACCTCGTCATGCAACAGTGAAAGTGTCTTTATTTCGAGAATTCACAGACTCGCTCATTTCGGCTACCAGTACATTTGTGACAGTCATCGGTGTGTATTGACTTATACCTTTCTTTGTTCCTACACGTCTTCATGGTAAGTTATAGCCGGCTGCAATTATGTGATATTGAGATTTGTGATAGCCTTGATATGAAAGAACAGTCAATATTCATACCAACGCTGTCGCTTTAGTCTAGATAAAATCATTGATGTAACATAGCGAGCGCCTTTGCCTTTGGACCGTTTCGGGTCGCCTAACACGGAGATGTATCTCCAGCCGTCAGAGGTCGGGTATATTTGTTTTAGGAAAAAAATCGCGTATTTACTGAATTAAGCGAATAAACGCCATAGACAGGTCTTGTAACATAATTTATATCTAAAATGTGTTTTGCTCAAAATCTTTCCCAGACTGAACCGATAGCGAGGTGATGTTACTTTTGATTTCAATATGATGGCATGAATCACAGCGAGCTGAATCTTTATTTTCGTGCAATATTATGCAGAACTGAATAATATTCGAATAATAACAGGTTCAACATAGTCTGAACTTCAAAGGGAACGTAAACTCTGTGGTAAAACATCGCGGGAATTATACAATAGTCCGTATAGATTAAAAAAATCGTGACAAAGATTTTTCCCCATTTTTCCCCAATGAATGAGAAAGACGCAAACATAGAAAATACTGTGATTTGCATGGTTATTTTGGGCATGACTTTAAACCAATGGGAAAGCGTAATATTCAGTTGTGTCGATAATCTCCTACGTCATCGGACATTCTCTGAGCTGAGATAACATGGCCGCACATGGTCGTTTGTATGCACCTCTGCTTTCCCCGACTGACAGATGCAGAAGACCTCATTTTTGACGAAAATATCTTCAGCAGGTTGGGAACGAATACCCATGTGGGGTATTGTATCTCATGTGGGCCATTCACCTATATAACTCATCGGAATATTTGAAGACGAAACACATGTGCAATAAATCACCCTTGATCAATACACATGTACTGTGGGGTTATCCTTTTTGTACATGTTGTAAGCCACTTCTCATATCCGTCATTTGAATATATCAAATGTGATCAAAGTATGGACTTTGTGGAATTGCATCGCGACATGAAAAACACAAAATCACATCTCTGAATTAATAGTGTACATAACAGAGGAATCTTAATCAAACCACCGTCGTTTGGTGGTATGAAGGAAATTATCTGCAATATCGCATATTTTATTATTCCGATGAGTGTAAAACTTAATATTTGATTGAATGCTGTCGGACTAAACAATATATTATCCAACAAATATAGTACTTTGCATTTCCTCAAATGAGAATTTACATTTTTCCTTCTGAAGCACACTAGACAAATAAATTTATCAGTGGAAGTGAAAAGGCTGAAGAAATCCGAGTCCCCTTGATACTATCAATCTTTGCTGCTCTATTTCTATATACCTATCTCATTCAAGAAAATACAAATATTTTCTTGGGAAATACTAAGAAAAATGTCGGACCGCAACAAATTCTGGCTTGTTTTGATTCATCCTCCCTCGTCTAGATCCTCTTTTTATCCTGTAGCTATGGACCCACTCTTCGAAACGTTCATATGTGTGTCGTGTCAGTTCATTGACACTATGACGGGGACAACTTCGGGACGTATAATATTTATTTTAACACTATTACATGCCTCGAAGGGTTAGTTTTGTTGTTGTTAAAATGCATTTCGGAAGATGCCCAAAAGCGTAATCCAGAACATAATGACAATGCATATCAGTGCAATTAGTTCATGGACTTGAGCACAGGTGTTTAGCAAGTTAATTAGCTGGGGGTTATTGTCAACAAAAGATTGGACAAGGTTGCTCACTTCAGTACGACATCCTCTCGATCATCCGTATACATTTTCACAAAAATTAGTCTACCTCTGTATTTCACCTCCTTTTGTATTCCTTAGAGGCTTGTTCCGTCAAATATTGACCGTAAATCGTCCAAACACGCTAAATTTTAGTGTCCTGACAACTACCGTTACAACTTCGGCCGAAGTACTCAATTTCAGGGTTGACGCTGACCGGTCAATAACAGCGGGATTTAATAAAAATTGAATTTCACGCGAAATACGCGTGTTTAAGTTGTTTTATTGACCAATCAGCGTGAAGCCTGAAACTGAGTGCTGCACTGCAATACAACGGAGATTGCCGAGTTCGGCCGAAGTTGTAACGGTAGTTGTCAGGACACTAAAATTCAGCGATATTCAGACCATTGATCAATCACCGACAACAGAACTTTTACAGTTGATAACATACACTGACCGACCACCGCCCCTCACACCAAGCCGGGAGGCATTTCCATTTCCACCGGTAGCAGTGTCCCCAACCACTATCTCCGGAACGACAAAAATTGAGAGCTGAAACTTTTTAGACTATCATATTGGGGTCATTTTGAGCCTATTTGCATGACCCCCCAAGCAAAGGATCATGGGTAAATTCAAAATGGCGGCCAGTTTCAGTTTCAGTTTCAGTTTATTGCAAAGGAATCCGCTGATGCTGTTTTTCATCCGTGCAGATTATTTACAATATTTACATAAAAACAATAAAAACCTAAAACAATAGAAACAATATCACAGCGAGACAATGATTATATAAATGATTACGGGATGATCACGATTTACATATCACACAGTGGTATATTGCACTGTATATGGAAACATCACATTAAAAAGGTTCAACAACCGTTCTTATACATGTATACTTAGAACAGTGTTTTTTAAAAGTCTGCAAGGTTTGACTACGCTTTACCTCGTCTGGCAGGCTATTCCAGCTAGTGACCCCAAGAGCCGATAACGAATTCTTATGGTAATTTCCACGAAAAAGATTTAGTGGAGCAGATCTTGTGTTATATGAATGTTTTTCAGAGACATGCTTGAAACTTGTTTTGAGATGACTTGGCGTATTGCCATTAATAGCCTTCCAAACTAGGGTACACCTATTAAGATAAAATCTTTGTCTAACACTCGATCATCCACATTCCTTTAACCTATCCACTCTATGTGTCCGGGGACCACATTCCAATATAATCCTCATTGCTCTATTTTGATTACGTTGGGAGTCTAGATATATCATTTTTACTTGCAACACTATAAATTGTAGAACAGTAGTCCAAGTGAGGCAAGACAATCGTATTATATAGGGTAAATCTCGTTTCTTTGGGGACGCAATTTAATACACCAATACTTCTATTTAACTTTCGGACAATTTGATTGATGTGTTCATTGAACTGAAGATTATCATCAATGACCACACCTAAGTACTTAATATTATCGCACTGGACAATATCATTTTCACATAATTTTAAACACAGTTCACTATCAATAAACCGTTTCTTCTGACGACTTCCAATTAACATGGTATTTGTTTTTTCTATGTGTAGCCTCAGCTTATTGGCACATAACCATGTATAAATATTGTTGAGATCAAGCTGTAATTTTTCTTTAATAATATTGACATCAGGATTTGAAATAAAAATGGCTGTGTCATCCGCATACAAATTAGCCTCACAGTGGTCTAGACAGGACACGATGTCGTTGATATACATTAAAAATAGCAGGGGCCCCAAAATGGAACCCTGGGGAACACCGGAGTGAATTGGCAGTGGACTAGACGGTGAACTATTGGCAGCAGTTACCTGGCTTCTGCCAGACAAATAGTTTATGAACCAACTCGTATCACGAAACCCATAAAAATTAAGTTTGGAAATCAAAATGCCATGGTCGACTGTGTCAAATGCCTTGCGCAAGTCTAAGGCAACCATGCCAGTGACATTGCCGTCATTTAGTTGTTCATAGCAATATTCTGTCAGTCTATGTAGACTTGTCTCTGTTGAATGACCTTTCCTGAATCCAGCTTGTGCCGGGGCCATGTGGAGGCCGGTATGAAAGCATACTAAAATGAGGTAAGAAACTGCTACAACAGTTTGTTACGGTACTTATTCAGTACTAAAACGGGAGAGATTTCGCTTCTTGTGTTTACCGCATACCCAATTCTCCCTCTGGCACTGAAGAGCGGTATGCAGGGGAGAAGAGCAGGAACTATCAAACACAAACCAGATGACGTCATAGTTTTAGGTAAAACAAGCGCATGTGCGAAGCATACGCGAAGAATGAATAGACTTTAAACACAGTATCTTGTAGTGATTCGGTGGCCGAGTGGTTAGAGAGGTTCGGCTGTTGGTACGAAGGTCGTGTGTTCGCCCCCACTCAGGACAGACTGTAGTAGCAGCTTGTTAGCTGGAAATGGAGTGCTATCATACCGCGTGGGGGTACCAGAAAAGTGATGTTTTCGTCATATTTCTTCAAATATTACGCAGAAATTCAGCATGTTGATTAAACTCGGTTCTATGCATTTTACTGAAACAATATGTCTCAGTATCGCCACAAAACAACCCATGATTCGTTCCCCCTCCTTCTCCTCTCCCATTAACCCTACCAGGCCTGAGGGAGGGGGGGGGGGGGAGCCAAAATGCCCCCCTACCAAACTTTCTGCGTTATCTCCGGAACGCCAAAAAATGAAGAGCTGAAACTCCGTGACTTTATAGGTTATCATATTGGAATCATTTTGAGACTATTGGCATAACCTCAAGAGCAGGGGATCATGGGTAAATTCAAAATGGCGGCCATGTGGGGTACCAGAAAAGATGTTTTTGTCATATTTCTTCAAAATTTTTGCTTTTCTGTATGGAAAAGTGGGTAAAACTTATTTTATTTCATATCAGATTATTATTTACTAATTTATCATGCAGTTTTTGTAAAGAAAAAACAAAAATAAAAAACACTCGAAAATTTTGACCGAAAAAGCGTCCAAAAATGCTCTTTTTGAAAATGACCTCACAGTGACGTCATCATGGCGGCCATCTTGGATTTCTTTACATTTTCTTGTAGAGCTCGATCCAAAGATATAGCGTGGTAAGTTTCAGCCCTCTAGTCTTAGCGATAGCAAAAATATATAGGGGACACTTTTCGCCCCCCAGGCTGCGGTACACCCCAAATCGCCCAGGCCAGATACGGTTAAGGAGTAAAACAGGAGGTGAAATATAGAGGTAGGCTAATTTCTGTAAAAATATACACGGATGATCGAGACGAGATCATACTGAAGTGAACAACCTTATCCAATCTGTTGTTGACGATACCCCCCAGCTAATTAACTTGCCAAACACCTGTGGACTTCAGTATCCGTAAATGTAAAATAATGAGCGTGCAAGCCTGAAACAGCAATAAAGTGAAAACCTTACCATTAGTCTGTGTCGCTTTCGGTCAATCTATTTTTATTTTCACAATATGGAAAAAGCTCCTGCAAAATACAGAAAGAGATAGGTTACCATACGACTATCGACTTTTTTTCGACCCAAAGTTGCCAAAATTATCATGTAAGATTATTGGTCTTTTTTGGAATAGTAGAAATATTTTATCCATATTATCATATTTACACCAGTTCTCAATAGTTTAAGAAACTCTCCCCAGGTTAAACAGATAGGAGAGATCATGAGCACGAACCGTAGCTCACGCGGTGACCAGCGCACCTGTCGCCACCATCGGAGAGAGATACCGTATCTCTCCCCGATGCACAATGATTAATGTGGAAAGGATGAGTTGTACAATGGAATACTCCCTTCCACCAAATTTTAGTTGAAATGTAGATGGCTGGGTACTACACACAAGCCTAGCTTGGACGTTGCAAAGTCTATAGCGGATGTTCTAGTAAGCACGGATGCATTCAAGCAGTATCAATATATAAATATTTATAGAATACTGCACGATTATTGTGTCGGGGATCTCCCATAATGACGCCAGGGAGCTTGATTGCGTGCATGAGATGGAAATATATCAAGCCCGCTAATTTTCTATCTTCTTCATACTAAAATACTATAGGTATATAATAAGGAGAAAATACTACTGATCAAAACGAGAATGAACTCCGTTATTTCGGTTTTCCCAGGCAGTTTGAAAAGTACATGTTTGTCCGTCCCAGGAACTCGTACACCTCGAGATATCAAAACCTTTATAGAACTGTGATGTGCAGCATCAGCTTCGTATCATGATTAAGTCCAAAAACACTATAAGATGGTGGCATTGAAGCCGCTCTATACGACTGAAAACTTAATGAAAATGACGTTAAATCCTACTTACTCACCCTGTATCTTTCAGTGGGCTTAAGTACGTTCCTCACACTTGCTGACGCGCATAACGTCAAACATGTAGTTATAGCGCGTACATCACGTGTCTTCGTACACTGTTATAAATCACACCGTAAATTCACAGTTAAATGTACTGGCAGAAAAGGTGCCAGTACATTCAACTGTAAAATTACGTTGCACCGTATTTTAAAATTACTGTTTTTTAACAGGCTTTGAACTGTAAAATGTTGCACCGTATTTTATAATTACCGTTTATTGACAGGCATTCAACTGTAAAATTTGGATAGCCCTGTAATTTACAATTACCGTTGTTTTAACATTCTTTAATTACGTGGCACCATTGTCTACAATTATCGGTTCCGCGGCAACGTAGGTCACTGGAAGGCCGAAATGGCCATTGCTCTTCGTGTTTACAAATGCGATCACCACAAGCTTCGTAAATAATCACGAACGAATCTGTGCAATTATTACACGAATAGTAGGATACAACTCCAGTCAGATAAAACCCATCTTCGCATATGCAAGTCGAACACTACATGACTGAACGTTAGTGTAGTTTAAAACCAAAACCAAACCGTACGATAGACCGAAAATTAAAGTTAGCCGCTGCGTCCGTCCCAGCGCGTGTTCTGATAATGCTCTGAATGTTGTATCGTACAACGCAGATGTCGCATGTTTCCTGCAACTGAGCGTTTCGTGTGCAAAGATATCAACCTCCTTTCAGAGAAAATAAGAATTTTATGTTACGTGTGTGCGCAGTTTACCCATTGCAGTTGATGTCAACTGAAATATCACAGTTCAATTTACAGATTAATGTGTTTACGATTGAATGTACTGTAAACTCCAACATACATTTACTGTGAAATAACGGTAATTTATAACAGTGTATCGCGCTGCTAATTGCACACGCCATAGAAACGAACTTTTCATATTTTCAAGGTACATGTAAAATTTAAGAGGATTCTGTTGTCACTTTCTTACGGCAAGGAACGTCCTTAAGAGATACAAAGCTCAGTGGCACGTGATGACGCAATGTGATCAACGAACTTCAGATTAATCGAGTATTCGTTCTCACACTCGCCACTGCCCACTAACTGTGACGACTTCCGCCTTAAGGATGTCCGCTGGCGGTTTTTGACTTTGGCAGCCATTTTGCCTGTTTTTCTATTGGGTTATCTCCCTTCCCTAGGTTAAGAGATGGGATTTCCTTTAAAAGCCTTCTAGCCGATAATTTTGCACACCAACATCCATCCAATTTGTTAAATTTTGATAAACATTGTGATTATCTGCAAGCTGTTAGAATATAAGAGAAAGTTAAATACTATTTATATGAATTTTTCATGAATATGCTTCAAAACTAGGGCTATTCCCTATGCTTTCTGGGTTATCAAATTGAGCATGGGTCAGTGCACTTAACGTTGCCTACAGCTAAAAAATGCACACCAACCTATATTTTTTTCTTTGTTTTTCCTCGTATTACACAATTATGAATGCAACAACACACATTATTCAAAAAGTTAATTACTTTGATTTACCACCAGCGGACATCCTTAAGTCCTTGAAAATGCATGAAGTTAGAATCAACAATCATCTTCTTGTGTTAGTTTGAAAAACTGCTCAACTAATTATTTATTAAGTATTTTCATGTTACACGTTGCTTTATATCAGGCGATTTTATTTATTTCAGTGAGTTACGAGCTCTTTGGCAATGGAATCAGCTATCGAAGAATCGGTCACAAGTGGAATTGAATTGGTTGATACCGGATACGGAAAGAACCATGTTAAACTCATGAGTGTGGATAAATCTGGTAATCGTCATATTGTAAAAGAGATCAAAGTATGTGTGGAGTTGAGCCTCGATACAACAGAAGAATATACAAATGGTGACAACTCTGCCGTAATTGCCACGGACACACAGAAAAATATTATCCTTGTCCTAGCGCGAAAGCATGGGGTGAGTAATATAATAATGTAATGAAAAATGAAGTTGAACTTGATACTGCATTGTCTGCTCTATTTACGTTTCTGAATAGTTGTGTAACTGGAAAAAGAGACTAGGTTTATGGCATCTCCAGATTGTGTAACATCGTGAACCTGAAGTGACTAATGTAGATCATTCAGCAGATCCCATCCATTGCATTTCTTGGGGCGGTATGTCACTTTGGAGTTGCTCTTTTTGAGCATCCCTTTTCGAGCAGCCCATACAGAACGTTAGCCGTTCGTGAAAGGTCATTCGAAAATTCCTGCTGATAGCCTAGATTCTTCACAATAATTCCTGGACGCTTCTCCTTTTACGACGGATTCCTTTTCTTGGGGGGTCAGCTCTGGACACAATGTACCTGGGTATTGTACTTCTTCTTTACTAAGCATCTCGCACATGTGGGCTTGAGTTCTTTCCAGCCCACGGAGGACACTAACACCATATCGTTGGTAAGTATTGTATCCCGCTATTATTCATGTAGGTTATCAATAAATCCCTGATCGACACAGTCCAAATGACACACCCTTGCATTCGTAAAGTCCCATGCGAATATGAATCCTTGGTGATATGTTTTTCCTGTTGGGACGGGCGAAGCCAGGATTTGACTGCTAAATCATCTAGAGCATCATGCATCCGAAGAATTGGATGCCAATTGTACAGGTGCTTTATTCACCCACCAGTAATCGGTACTTATTCTCAGACAACCATCTCACGGGCAGACACCATCGAGCTTGAATAATGAGAGTTACTCGTTCCAATACAACCCCTTCTCTTTTAAGTGTGCGAGTTCGTCTTTCGCCTCCTGATAAAGCGGGGACAGGATAGAAATTTAAGTTCGTCGCTTGTAAGGTTTATGTTCATTCCCAGGCTTGGACTCGTCCATTATCTCCATGACGAGGAAAAGGCCGCGGCTTTTCAGTTAACATCCGGTTCACTTCCTCTCTTTGTGATTTATCAAATACTAGAGGCCAGACGTTTCAACCTCTTTCAACTTTTCTGGAGCTTCGGTTGGTTGAGGATTACGTGGACAAATGATGGATAAAGCTTTATGGAGAGCCCAGCGCACCCTTACTTTTGATGGAAATATTCTCGTCAGATGTATTTGACATACCGGTAATACAATAAACTGGAACTCGTACGCCGAATATTTCACCGTGATAACAGAATAAGCAGTCCATCTGACCATCTTTGCCGATATTATTTCACTCAAAAATGTTTCGGGTAGGTTGACCACACTAACCGCGGTACCTTTCTGCTCCTACCAGTGACAACGACTTTTTAGCCCTCCCGGAAAGTTTCTGATCTTCCCCTGGATAAGTACCGCTCTTTAATGTTAGAGGTCGATTTCACTTTTACGAAAATCACCTTGAATTATTATGAATGATATGCCAACCGAGACGGGAGCATCAGTAGACGAGTTTTTTTTTTCAAGAAAGGAGAGAAAGATTGTCAAAGCTTAAAATATGTGTTGAACCTTTCGTTATAATTTTTGTTGATAATCAATTTGGGTAGTGCAATAGAATAGAAATAATGTTTTCATAGACGTGCTCAGTGGTGATTTTACGCACGGTTAGTGTGTGCAAGTTTCGCCATTCACCCTTGCCCTAAAATAAACTTCCCAACCCTAACCGTGCGTAAAATAATCAGTGAGCAAGCCAATGAAAACATTATTTCTTAATTAGACTATACCATTTTCATTGGGAAACCACTGTTACGACACGTAACAATATGCAAGATAAGTTCTCTGAAGATTTTGGAGGGTTATAATGAATAATATGATGATAATTCAAAAGTTATTGAGCAAAAACGACATTTTTTACCTCCATTGGAGAGATCTCGTTCTGTGTAACCTGTTCAATAGGTGTCACTCTCAGCCTCGAGATTAAGTTACTTCTATCCACAAAATGATAATAGCTACATGCAATCGACAGTCTCCGTTTGTAATACTGCATCGGTTTAATTTCATGTCAACTGGAAAACAGTCACTCATACTGTAACATCAAAACCTTGTCTTTTCAGATTTCCACCATTGAAAAGTTTGCCTTGCTTCTCTGTCGACACTTCCTGGGAAAGTACAGCCATGTCAGGAAAGTGTTCGTCACCACAGAGGAGGCACCATGGAAACGGATTCAAAGGGTAATACCAAACCAATAACCCACGGGGATATGATCAAGAATATAATAATAGGCCTTCCTCTGGCAAACAAATTAGATCCTTTCTGCTCCCCAATTTAGATACATCGCTGTAATATCTAACCCTCTTATACATTGACGTGGGCGTCGACCAATCCCGATATCTCTTCATAATGGCTTGAAGGGAACATCGAGCTAGAGGCTTTTTGGTTGTTCCTAAGCCGGTGGGATATCGTGTGACGATGCCGCGGTCTGGCCAGTGTGGCGCGATAATACGGGATAGATATATGGACTGGTCTTTGATATCAACCTAGGGGTAAATGGAGACAGTGATGCTATTCCCCCTCCCCGACTACAGTGGATTAGTCTAAATGTGTTCAAATTCAATTGAAGTAAGGTCCTATAACGGCATGTACAATTGGGGGGTATTGATAGGATATTAATTTATTAAGATTGTTTCTCTGAATAACGATTTTTGTTCAGTCTTTCACGTCTGAATAAGCACAGGACCTCCACCCCTGGTATTATATACAGAGGATATTTTGCAGAGAAACGGTAGCAAGGCATGGATGCTATACTAAAGTTTTGAGATGGAGGAAACAGTGGAACTCTCCATATATGAAGGGGCAAATAGCTGTCTCACGTGACCTGTGGTAGGGTCAGACTAGCTGGGAAGTGATGAACAAACTTTCTCGTTGTTCATAATTATGAAACTGTTATACTAAATTCAGTTTATGAACGAAGAGAAATGCACCACTCGTCCAAAATCATTGTTGCCACAGAATTGTAACCAGTAATACAGGATCATACGTTTCTCTGACTGGCATTCTATCGTACCAAAATCTCTATGTATGGACTAAATTAAACTCCCCATTCAAAAGAGTTCCAATTTCTTAACACTGCACTGTTACCCAAAACCTGCGTATTCTTGCAATATGTTTAAAATAAGTTAAAATGTCTGGAGGAACAGTTGTGGTCAACACGTCTCTACGCAAGGTGTTAATTTGACCAGAATTGAAATTTGAATTATAAAACATTAATGTTTCATACAATTATATTTCAAATTCATTTTCCTCATTGTTAATTTACTCAATATTAGCTCAGTTTCAGTGGTGTGGCTTCGTGGTCAACTTCCTTCTCAAGGTATCCCCTCTATTTGGTGCACTCCTTTCGCGCATTACTTTCTACGATATGTTCATTGTGTCTTTGCTTTGGATGAGAGAGATCAGTTTGTGCATGTATCTATCTTATTTCTTTTCCAATAGAGATCTGGTGCACATGAGCATGCATTTGTCTGGAACACTGACGCCATCCGCTTCTGTGAGGTTACACAAACCCGGGAGAGTAAGTTGACTACACTACAATATAATATTGCATAAGCCCCATTTTATTCCAATTTTCCAAAAATATTGATTCCCCCGTTGAGTTAACGTTTTCATCAGTAGGCAAATTTTGACGAAAATTTGGCGGCACAACTTAGATGGTTCTTTGTACAAAATTGAAATTTTTCAGAACTTCCACGTGTATCTGCTGGACTGAAAGATTTGAGAATCCTAAAGACCACCAAAACGTCCTTTAAGAATTTTCTGCGGGATGAGTATACTACATTGCCGGAAGCAGACGACAGACTTCTTTGTACAGTTGTTCATAGTAGGTGGTGGTACAACCCGTCACAAGTCGCCGATTACAACTCTTGCTGGTATGCTTTCTTTTATAAACTGGTAATAGTATAGTACAAATATATTTTTTCCAGATATAATAGCAATTTTGACTGATCCGATTGAGAAACGATATCCGTCCTATAGATGCTGGATGGCTGTCTGGCATCAGCAATCAGGTTCAGTCTTCAAGTTAACTGTTTGTTGTCTGCCTTTAACCCTGGCTGGTGGAGAATCAGGGTTACTCACTCCCACCACCCTGACACCTTCTCACCAAAGTAATCCTACTGGCTCCACGCTTTATTTCCTTACCCTAGTCCCTTATATATTCCAGGAGCTTCCTCCATGCTACACTTACATAGCGTCTCACAACCTCCGGGGCTAAACTTGGGTAGTAGTGAGTTCCCACTCCCTCATCTATCTAGCTGCCTGGTCGCTGGCCCTGTATCACACTATATCATTGGTGCGGACCTAAGGATGTAAGGCCCAAACGTCACCTCCCTCCTTGAAGCGAGTCTACAGCTGTGGGGCTCACAACCCCCCGCCCTAGTTGTAGTATCGGTCTACGAATGTTTTGGGCTCAACCTCTCTAGGGCTGCCTTCGGCGACCCTCCCGACGGCTATTAATTACTAGAGGGTAGACCCTGGTCGTGCAGCCTGTGGTATACTCTCTGAGCTGGGATGTAGCTCATCTGGTATCTGTGCACTGCACGTCTACTACGACCCGGTTATCTTCGATCACGCTCACGGCGTCTGTGGTCCGTCTCTCGTCGCAACATTCACGGCGTTTGCGCCTATCTGACATCCGCTTACGACACGTCTGACTTTTGCGGAACGTCTGATATCGCGACCCGACGGCTTTGACCTTATCATTAATCAATCCAGGGGAGGCTATTGCCGTCTTTTCGGTTTAAACTTGCCAATGCGGCCACTAAAGTAAACCCAGTATCATTTACCCCACCGGTAATATTATATCTATACTCTTACCGTACTCGATACAATCATATGTCATTACCTGTGAACGACCACACGTCACCGGATCTGGTATTGTTGGCTGAGGAATTGACTCTAGGCGGTGAAACTACATGTATATGACATAACAGTTCCCGTCGGTTATAGTTCCCCATAACATCTTACCCTGGACTGACCTTCCGTCAAATTGGGGTACTCCACGACCGTTATAAGTGAAATAAAATTAAATGATTATTTTTCTTTGAAGGGATTCCGTGAAGTCGATGATCGTTGACACGTTTGTCGGTCCAACAGCGCGTGGCGTTCATTCACCGTCACTCCAGGCCACTCTTTACAAAGTTCAACTGACTGTGTTAGATCACCTGCCTCAGGTTTGCCTTTTGTTTACTATTTATGTACGCATAGATATTTTTAAAATGAGGGCGAATTGGTAACAGTGGCTCTATCGACTAAATGGCCATCTTTTCTGGCCTTACCCAAGCTGAGTTTCATAGTTACTCGCCTTCCTCGTATTTGTGCCGCAAGCATATTCTTTCTCTTGCCTGAATGCGACGTTAAACCGTATTTCTCTCTCTCTCTCTCCTTCTTTCTCTTGCTGGTAATACAAATATGATAATAGCGCAATGCCGCAATTACTTTCCAGATTTGCGCCTTTGCTGCCATGATTTTTGCCCAAAGAATGGTAAAGAGAATATAAATAAACCTAAATGGACGCCGAAATCGTTCAGCGAAACGTTTGAAATTACAATTCGAATTTTTTAGCTGAAAGATGGCGATTTCGGTGTCCATTCAGTTTAATTAATATTCTTTATTCTCTCAACAAAAATCATGCCAGGAAGGCCGCAGATCTGAAGGTAATTGCGAGATAATCATATTTGTAATAACTACATCGGAAGTAGGCCCTGCTAGACCAGTAGTTTCCTTCAAATTTTGCAATAAAGTTCTGAAGAAATTGCATAGTAATGCAAAAATTAACATTACGTATGACTAGTCTTTATCTCGGTGGATGCGCTAGACCGAGTTCATGATAGTGTAAAAAAGTCATTTTCCCATTATATATCCATATCAAATAGGTTCATTGTTTTATTGTTACAGGTAGACAAAATTGAGATGACGATGCCAAACGTTCATTATTTCGAGGTAGACTACGCCAGATTCAATAAAGTGGAAATGGGAAATGATAAACACACGGTAAATCCTTCTAGCTAGAGTAATTTTCTGTAGAGCATTACAACGCCCATTACATATAGATCTCTAGAAGCCGTTACTGGCAGAACAATGCGATACTACTACTAGGAAATTATCCAGTTTCTCTGTGAAGCGTGAAGGCATTCTTTGGATCCCCGACACGACAATATTTGTCGACATTCGCCTCCCGGCCCTGCACTTGTGAAACACGCCTCCCTCGCTAGTGTCCGGGCACGAGGTGACGTTACAGGCTAGAGTGACAAAATGTTTAATGAAACCACTTCAGTATATTCCTGTGCAGATTGAGAGATTTCATCGGATACTCCACATGACACTACTGGCCAAAGTACGCCTCGCTAGCAAGTGTACATGCGCGCCATGACGTCACAGATGAAGGGGCAATACTGTCAATCAGTCCTCTCAGTATTCCGGTACAGTATGCGAGAATACATTGGATACCCAAACACCCTCCCTGGCTAGTGCGCATGCGCGCTATAGCGTTACAGGTCAAATTGCCAATTATTTAATGGAATCAACCCAGTATTCCCACACAGATTAAGCGCTTTCATTGGATACCTGACACAACACTCTTTCACGTTTCCTTGTCGACTTCCCAGATCATTTGCGAGGAACATCAATCCCCCACCATGCCGACCGTACCGACGAACAAATCGCGGCACACGTCACACATCCCGCAATCCTAGCTCTGGTGGCTAGCGCGCGGGAACGTCAACATACTGGATATCTATATTGGATATATAATAGTTAAAGTGTGCCCCTTCATAACTAATCTCCAACTCTGTAAATACAGATCTTCTTAGGTCAAGTTTGACAACCCCTCAATTGTGCAGCGGTCGGGTCAGGAGAGACTTCTCCGGCTATCTCTTCAGCAAACGTGAAGAATATTGTCCCCGTTTGTTGCTATGCGGTCCAAGCAGTAATGGATGTGTTCGAACGCGCTTTCTTGACGTAGACAACATAATTCAACTCATGGGATGCGACTTTTCAGCCGTCAGATGAGGGAGATACTCAAGCTGTATCTCAAGAAACCTAGAAGATTATTATCCAGTTTTGCTTGCTATACGATCGGCACATGCAGCAACGTGTTCAAACGTGCTTCCCTGGACCGCTGTCTAATGCGATGAACGTTATGTACCTGTAGTGTGCTAGCACAAAATTAGCACCAAACCCAGGAAACCTCTATTTTCTTGAAATGATTGTCTTTGAAAATTTGACAACTGTTCGCGAACTGATTTTGGTCATTGCTCGTTCACTTTATGTTTTAAGTTTAAGTTTAAGCTTCGAACGTCACTGATCGAAGTAAAACGTCCTGATATGCTTGCATAAAAAAGCGTTATATTGTCCACAAACGCAACTCCAGTGTGTATTAGGCAAATGGAGCGGCTATTGATCCATCGCCTCCTATATGTTCAAAAACATTACAACTTAGTCGTAATTTGTTTTCTGTTGCTAGAAGTGTTCCATGGAATTAAAATCGCAAGATAGTGAGTGATGGTTCCAACACTCGATTGCATGGAAATTCAGTTGTTTGCGAGTCTGGCGCTCCGCTCCTTTGTAATGGAATGCATAATTGTCATCAATGGTTCTTCGAAATCAAACATGATGTTCCGTACCAGTAAACTCATCAAATACGCCGTGGTTGTTGCTGGGAATAAGTTCACGATATTCAGTGGAAATGTTTTCCATCCCTCAAATGCGATCAGCGAACTCGCGTATAGGCAAGTATCACTACATCTCCATATTTCAAGCTGTGGAACGCAAACCCTTCTACCAAATTCGCGAATATCAAGCCCCAGCTCGCCACTAACCGCTGTATAAAACCATTGACTGTCTCTCAGATATTGTCCTTATCTAGTATACACCAAACGTTATTGACGATAACGAGAGCGTGAGTTCACTGGTAGATCTTCTTGATAGCAGCTTGTGTAACGTCAACTGCAATCAGTTTTTTTTAAGTCAGAACACAGGCGTATAGGCTACAACATTTTAATCCCACATAACACTGATGTGCAGAAATGGACAATTCTGAAAAGGGATAGCCTATGTGTCGAAAAGGGGCCTATGAAACCTACAAAGCAACTGGATGCTACGCTTTTCTGACAAAACGGGACAATTCCACGATTGTTTCACCATTAAGCCTTCTAACAAGCCCACCACGACGTTTTAGCGCTTATCAGACATTCGACGCAGAAACGCATCGTATATAGAAACGGACAATGAGCCCGGGAGCAGCGGTTAAATTCGAATAGATGGACAATCATTACCGCTTGTTGATGGAAACTGCACGGCAGATTAACACTCCTGTTTTCTGAAGTTTGCGTTGGTCAATGAGAGGGTAATTGCATTGGTACACTACAAGGATTCCAGTGCAGACTCCAAATCGAAACAAAATTCCTACGAAGTAGGCTACAGATCGCAAATTGTCCGGTAATGAGTGAGTCAGTCAGTCCATCCGAATCCTTTCGTCGGCAAAATAAGGAGAACCGTTGACATTAGAACCTTGATTTTTGGCATGAACGTGCATTAGGGCATTGTCACCAGCAAGTTCTGAGTTGACCGAATTCTGATTAAAATTTGAGTTATAATTATTTTTTTTATTATTTATTGATGGCTCAGCGAGTACACTGTCATGCCCATCGGGAACCCTTGGCTGTATGTTTCACTGTATATATAACACAGTACAAAATCTGGTGGGATATGCCATCCGTAATCGTTTTTATGAAATGAAAATGCTAATTTTCCATCATTTGTTAGTGCATTTATCTACACTGCTATTACCAACTTGCCAGCCTACACACAATTCAGTATATTGTTATAGATATATGTAAACTGTGGCCTTTAACGTGTATCCTATTTCACATCCAAACATTTCATCACAGACCACGTCAGACGTCAAATTCAGGTCAAATTACCCATGCACTGGTGGTGAAATATCCTACATCAACCAATTAAGTCAGCCTGGTGCAATAACCCAGCAGAAGAAAGATGTGGTATCATCCTTCAGATTAGTCTGTGTGAGCAACAATGATAAAAGTTTACTGAGCAAAGCCATGACGGCATGTTTAAAGGGTCTTAATTTATTTTCTTTGGGTAGAATTTAACTAGATAAGGTATTTTTGATCATGATGTGAAAATATGAGCACATACTTTGAAGTTTTTTTGTACCTCTTGAATATTGACTATATATCACACTTGGATATAATTTAAATAAAAAATTACATGTGTAAACAAAATATGTCTAAATTTTTCTTGTCATTTCAAATCTTGATCCATTTTGATTCCTTGATTGGGCGATACAGAATCACTGCCACGGAGTGTGTTGGTGTGTCACAGCAATGCAATTCCGATTCACACAACGAAGCTGAGGTGGTTTAACGTTTATCAACAAAGAAAATCACCGGTCAACCGCCATAGAATATAATGTGAAACAAGAAAACCGGAATAGTACATTCATCAGATTGCCGATACCCAAAATGTGTTGTCTCATATATCTAGATAACAACGTGATGTAGAGACGCTATTTATTCGTCTTTGTACCGGTTATGCTCAGGAGAATGACATAGAATCATTATTATCTTGTGCATAGAAGGTGTTGGTCTTGAGTTGAATTACCGTAAACTACATAAATACTACCTTTCTACTATAGTACTATATATAAAAAATTGTTGTATTGTTGGGAAAATAATGTGATTCAAAAAGTTGTTTTGATCCTGGACAAGGGCACTGAAAACCATTAAAGAGATGTAAATATATTTTCACACGTAAAGCTTGAAATCTACTGAACCTTTATTATTCAATCTGTTTCCTTTAGTTAAAAAATTGTAAAATTAAATTGGCGATCGTTATTTAATTTTGGAATGAAGGCGCATTAGAAGACTGTTACCAACAAGTTCTGAGCTGACCTACTTTTGATGAAAATTCCTGGTGATTTTTGATGAAAATCACTGGCGATTCTGACTTGGGCGGTGCCCATCTTAATATAGGCAGGATTTCAACTGAGGGTGGGGATTTCCAAGAGTTCAGTTCGCGTTCGAGTCCTAATGCCTACTCTACTTCGTAGATCCTGTGACGTTAGTCACACTGCTCATGTAACAAATCCGTTGTAAATTAGCGAATTCACGGGAAATAGGCATAAAAACAATCCAGTTCGCCAGAAATGTTTTTATCCGTTAGGTTTGATATTGTCCTCGATTCAGTCATGTTACCCCCTTTCTTGTCCCGTTATAAGCATCGCCATATTTGGAAAATTGAAATATTTGACTCCACTTCACCCATTTTACCCGCGACTAGTCCATTATCAACAGTACGAAACGGCGAATCCTTGTCGATTGCACAAGAATCAAATCCAGAACATTAATACGAAGATACGCCCCCACCCCCCACAACACACAAATACAACCAACATTGACGACCCATTGTTACGCTTCAAACCAATAAAACACAGATCACCTTTCTATACTACTGTTGAAAATAGAAGAGACCATATGAATATTAGAAACTCTTGAATCATCGACGAAAAGCTAAAATCTAACTGGACTAATCCGAATACATGGATTTGAATTTTAAACGTATATACTCCAGTGATTGTTATTTGATTTGCCATTCCTCCTGATTTTGCAGGTATACGTTCCAGTGGATAATCCGAGTGGAAACATGAGGACCACTTTAAGGCGAAAGCCATTGTCGAAACTCTGACGGCATATCCTTGTCGTATAATGCTATTGGAAGAGACCAACCTAATGTTGCTGGGGGTTTTTTAAGAGAAGAGACTATTTTATGTTACACGCAAGCATCATTTAACAGTTTCCTTGTCCGAATAGTGATATAGAAGTATTTATTTCTCATTTTAAAATCGCCACTTTCGGCAAACAATTTATAAATTTCATGTATTGCTATTGTTTTAAGAATATATTATTTAAACTGATAATTAAAGCGTTTTATATCTAAAATAGAAATGATGTGTTTTGGTTTTCCATTTCAGTATACAACTAGTTTTTGTTTTATCCGGGCAGACATACAATCCTGTTTGGATATTTTCCACAAAATCGAGAACTTCTTCCAGGCAAGGCTTGGTGCAAGATCTCCCATTGAAAAGTTGATAGACTGACAATAAAACTTGCAGCAGATGAATCTTGTACCAAATCGTTGCCCACTTCCATACCAGATTCGAGCCTTGCAGTCACCAGATATGACGTATTGTGTCGAAATTGATGAGGAATATATTATCCATTTTAATTATTATCAGAATGAATTATTTCTTTATCGCTGAAGAATTCCTATTCAAATTTCGCGATAATATGGCAATATAATTTACTAAACAGTTCTCCAAATAAATTACTCCAAAAACAGAGAATCGGGGCAGCATGCTGCAATTGTAGATTGCCAGTCGCTAGTTGGTGTACGCTGATTTATCTTGTTTGTGTTAGATGAAGAAATAACCTGGAACAGACCTCTTCATGATGACGAGAATCAGTCCCAGACTTACACCGAAATTGAAATTAATCCCAATACAGTAGATCTGTCCGATTGCAGCGGAAGGTGGATTGACGCGTGGCTCCTCCCATGATTTGCGGTTCGTTCTTCTGATCTATTTCCTATCTCCTCATCATGGGGCGCTTTTTTGAACTATTGATAACTGGTGTAAATATGGATCAAATTATCTTACTACCACAAGAAAGGACCATGATGCTTATATTTATAATTATCTTACTACCTCAAGAAAGGACCATGATGCTTATATTTATGATAATTATCTTACTACCCCCCAAGAAAGGACCATGATGCTTATATTTATAATTATCTTACTACCTCAAGAAAGGACCATGATGCTTATACCTCAAGAAAGGACCATGATGCTTATATTTATGATAATTATCTTACTACCCCAAGAAAGGACCATGGTGCTTATATTTATAATTATCTTACTACCTCAAGAAAGGACCATGGTGCTTATATTTATGATAATTATCTTACTACCCCAAGAAAGGACCATGATGCTTATATTTATAATTATTTTACTATCCCAAGAAAGGACCATGATGCTTATATTTATGATAATTATCTTACTACCCCAAGAAAGGACCATGATGCTTATATTTATGATAATTATCTTACTACTCCAAGAAAGGACCATGATGCTTATATTTATGATAATTATTTTACTATCCCAAGAAAGGACCATGATGCTTATATTTATGATAATTATCTTACTACCCCAAGAAAGGATCATGATGCTTATATTTATGATAATTATCTCGCAACTCAAGAAAGGACCATGATGCTTATATTTAGGATAATTATCTTACTACCCCAAGAAAGGACCATGATGCTTATATTTATGATAATTATCTCACTACCCCAAGAAAGGACCATGATGCTTATATATATAATTATCTTACTACCCCAAGAAAGGACCATGATGCTTATATTTATGATAATTATCTTACTACCCCAAGAAAGGACCATGATGCTTATATTTATGATAATTATCTTACTACTCCAAGAAAGGACCATGATGCTTATATTTATGATAATTATCTTACTACCCCAAGAAAGGACCATGATGCTTATATTTATGATAATTGTGGCAACTCAGGACGAAATAGTCCAGTTATCATCGAACAAAAATATTTTCTAAGAAGTCTGGAAAAAGGACCAGAATAACGAACTGCAAATCGGACAGAGAACTACGCGTCAATGCACCTGGTGAATTTATTGTCCAAGGATTAGCTTTAATTTTAGTACAAATCTGGAAATTGTATGTGCTGCGAATACGAAGCAAACAAGCAAAATTTATCAAGCTGCGAAGATCGGTTTTGATACGTCACAAGACAAATGACTGAATCTGTTCAAATCTAGTACACTGGTTATGCGTGAAACACCAAGATGATCGGGATCTTGGTTTTGTCTCGCTATGCATACGTAATGAAGATGGCCGACATCTCATTTCTCAGCAGAGTCGGTTGAGGGATTTTAAAACCAATAAACTGTGCATACATTAGTGCCAACGGGATATAGTGTCGTCATATCGCCTTGCAATAAAACTGGATTTGGAGTTGAATGAAAGTCCGGTTGATCGACTTTTCTTTTGTTGCGAGACCTGTTAAATCGGTCAGTTTTATGAGTCTGAGCCGGAGGTTGTTTACTGACAAGCGTTTTAAAATTCAACGAAAACATTGTTGATTAATTACACCAATTTAAACTTCGTAACAAGCAAAAGTAATTATGCCTATCTACTAAACATGAATAAATGCGTATATGAACATATAATTGATTACGAGAGATCCTGAAGGATCTTGACGCCCACTATTGTCCGATAATTGTAAGATAATGACACTTTTTGTCCATTGTTACTAAGAACACACGATTGTTTCGAATTTGAGCGAAAAAGATCGAAAACGGACACTAGAAAACACCAAGATATTATCTTTATATGTTTCAGGAGTTTCAAGATTTCTAGAAACTTACTTGATGTCGGTTGTTATAGTACAAGTGAAATGAGCAAAGTTAGTCTGAAAGTGAATGTCCGGAGGAGCCTGTATCTTCGTATTGGATGTTTTTTTATTTTTGTTCTTGTTTTTTGCACGTGTCATTGGGTACTGGAAGCAAAGACAAATCTCTTTGACAAATTGGCATGAGCTTTGAAATATACCAAAGATTTTATAATCAGGAACAAACGCTAATTCTGTTCTATTTACTGTGCTAGTTTGATATATCTCTTTTAAGATACGATGCTCGAAAATAGTAAGATGGTACACAACTTAATACAGACGGAATCCGGTCCGTGCAGCAGTAATATTGAAACTTTGAAAGTGTCTGAATCCTGATTATCTCCCTTGGATCGAAACCCGCAGTAGTCTACAGTTGTCGAGTTGTGACGTTGCATCACAAGAGTGCCGACTGGTCGGCAGTTCACTTGCAACGGCATGGACTAAAGTAAACGGATTTAAAATGTGAAGAAATACATTATAATTCGGAATCATTTGAAATCCTTGATATATAAGGTATGGATATTCTCTATACTCAATATATAGAATATGCCCCACCGTTTGATCCGCTGACTCTTGATGCAACGTCACAACTCGGGAATACCGTATGAAATTGAAGCGTAACTTGGATTTTCGACCACAACTAAACCCTAAGGCGAATCTGTTCCCCTTGTGATCCAGTTGTGCAAGATACCTTTTCTGGTCCGATTCGAAAATCCAATTTGGCCACAAGGCGGCCATCTTGGCTTTTCCCATGAAACCTTGTTATCGCGATTTCTCGGGAACTACTGCATGGATCTTTCTCAAATTTGGTACACATGTTCCCCTTGGCGTCTAGTTGTGCAAGATACCTTTTCTGGTCCGATTCGAAAATCCAATATGGCCACAAGTCGACCATCTTGGATTTCCCCATGAAACCTTGTTATCGCGATTTCTCAGGAACTACTGCATGGATCTTTCCCAAATTCGGTACACAGGTTCCCCTTGGGATCTAGTTGTGCAAGATACATTATCTGGTCCGATTTGAAAATTGGATTTCCGCATGAAACCTTCTTATCGCGATTTCTCAGGAATTACTGCATGGATCTTTCCTTTTGTGGTCCGATTCGAAAATCCAATATGGCCATAAGGCGACCATCTTGGATTTCCCCAGGAAACCTTGTTATCGCGATTTCTAAGGAACTACTGCATGGATCTTTCCCAAATTCGGTACACGGGTTCCCCTTGGGATCTAGTTGTGCAAGATATTTTTTCTGGTCCGACTCGAAAATCCAATATGGCCACCAGGCAGCCATCTTAGATTTCCCCATAAAATCTTATTATCGCGATTTCTCAGGAACTACTGCATGGATCTTTCTCAAATTTGGTACACAGGTTCCCCTTAGGGTCTAGTTGTGCAAAACACTTTTCTGGTCCGATTCCAAAATTCAATATGTCCATCAGGCAGCCATCTTGGATCTTCCCATGCAACTTTGTTATTGCGATTTCTCAGGAACTACTGATTGGATCTTTGTCAAATTTGGTACACAGGTTCCCCTTGTGGTCTAGTTGTGCAAGATACCTTTTCTGGTCCGATTCCAAAATTCAATATGTCCATCAGGCAGCCATCTTGGATCTTCCCATGCAACTTTGTTATTGCGATTTCTCAGGAACTACTGATTGGATCTTTCTCAAATTTGGAAAATAGGTTCCCCTTGGGGTCTAGTTGTGCAAGATACCTTTTTTTGGTCCGATTCGAAAAACCAAGTTACGCTTATAATTAATACGGTATTCCCGAGTTGTGACGTTGCATCACACGAGTCGGCGGATCAAACAGTGGGACATATTCTATATAGTGACTATAGAGAATATCCATACCTTCACCTTCCATATCAAGGAGTTCAAATAATTCGGAATTAAAATGTATTTCTTCAAATTTTAAATCAGTTTTCTTAGTCCAGTGAACTGTTTCGTCTGCCGACAGGTCGGCTACATGAAGGGACGTCACTCTTGTGACACAACGTTACAACTCGACAACTTTAGACTACTGCGTGTTTCGATCCAAGGGAGATAATCAGGATTCAGACACTTTCGAAGTTTCAACATTACTGCGCATTCGTTCCCAATTATAAAATCTTAAGTCTGTTTCATAGCTCATGCCAAAGGGTCAAAGACATTTGTCTTCGCTTCCAGTACCCAATGATGACACGTGCAAAAAAAAATACTACAAAACGAAGACAAATGATCCTCCGGACATTCACTTTCCGACTAACTTTGCTCTTTTCTCTTGTACTATAACAACTGACATAAGTGCAGTTTCTAGAAATCTTGAAACTCCTTAAACTTACAAAGATGATATCTTGGTGTTTTCCAGTGTCCCTTTTTCGATCTTTTTCGCTCAGATTCAAAATTCTGTAAACAAAATTACAAATCGATCGTTTGTTTTTAGTAACAATGGACAAAAAAATCCTCTTGTCATTAGCTTACAATTATTGGACAATGGTGGGCGCCAAGATCCTTCAGGATCTGTCGTTCTATTCTCCCGCTTATCCCCTAATATAAAGCTCGAAGAGGTCGTCGGTCTGTCAGTCTAGATGGGAGAGTCACATCCAGAATATCTTTCGTAATTGTTTATGACATAGGTTTCTGCAAGATTGAAACTGGCGTTTGGAATATATAATGACGAATTATACCAAAAACACTGACAGATATCACGATATCAACAATAAAAACGCCAAAATATCCACTACGCCATCAATTTCAAATGGCATCACCCAATCCATGAATGGTTTGTCGCACATGGTAGCCATCGCAGTTCAACGAGCACAGGCTATTTAGCGAGTTCACACCATACATACTGTTCAAATTCTGAGGCTTAAAAGAAGGTCAAAATGTTAGCCGTAAACGAGAAAATCCTTGTAGAAATCAGTAGTATGGATATTGGCATACACTGGGTACCGAAGTTTAATTGCAATACAAGAAAACTTATTGATGTAGATGCATGCATGCCGGCGACAAATTTTTGTAGATTATAGTCTACGTATTACAACCGATTTCGTGTGCAGCTGATGAATACAGGTAAATTTCAAGTATTTATTGCACAAACACCATAAGAGGCAGAGTACAAATTAAATTGAATAATTAACAATTAACAGAGTAACAATAGTATGTACATTTGACACCCTGAGTGGATGAAGGATAAACAGTCAAATATTCACCCAGACTGCAAGGATATATTGTAGATTGAATAGTACTAATGCGAAATATTATGATGCAAATATAGCAAGAACGTGTGCAAATAATATGATAATGCACCAAGACCTGTACCGGTACGTAGTACAATGCATACATGATGCACCATTGTGGTTAAGAAAAAACGTCGATTTCTTTGTTTTCATCAAAGGTTTGATTGATGTAGTTCGCGCAACGACTCACCTGAAAATTGATTTGTTAGCCGGGAGTTAAGTGCCTGCTGGAAAAATGCTCACACGAGACGCATGTCGAACTAGGACTTTGAAAGTTCCGTCGTCTGGTTGACGTATTAAGTGACTTCACAATGCCTGATGTAAAAGTTCGCGTTGTGGCGCTATATGGGACCTATCATTAGGCCACTTCTTCTTTTTTGATTTGTGTCATTGTAAATTAAGCCTAGATCGACTTTCTGTACACATCAATCCGATCCGCTTGTACTGTTTCGAGTTTTTAGTAACTCGCAGTCCAATCTCACATTTTGCAGCAGGCGGTACAGATGGATAACTTGATAATGTATGATTATCGATTTGGTCTCTGATCCAAAATAAAGTAGTAGTAATGAAATTTATTCGATGAATTAGTCATAAGAGAAATACTATTAACGTGTAAACCAATAAGATCGGCTCGTTTTCTAGATTTATAGTTTTTCTTTCCAATCCATATGAATTTAAAGGCATTTCTGTAAAACCGTGATTATTTAGCATTTAAAATAACACTATGAGTATGACAGTATCTTGTTTTATAGTCAAGAGTTGTTAGAAAAATGATCGTGGAGTAGGAGAATAGCGAATTTTCTGAACTTGTCGGAGATTGCGACGTCTGAAGATTTTCTTGTCTGGATGTACTTTTAGTAGATTCATTTTCTCACAGATTAAAGAAGTATGGAAATTATATAAATGTGGATACAATGTGGATACATCTCTTATATAGGATGCGTATCCACATTTTACAAAAGTCGAAGTTTTATGCTCTAGATAAAAATGTGCATACACATCCTATATAGAGATGTATCCACAAAAACCTTCTATATTGCGGTCACGCCATTCTTCATGGTCCATCGACAACCGATCCGTGGAACTTTTGTTGTAAGATCACAAAGGTGGTGTTAGCTTTAGATATAGGGAATCGTCTTCAATGCATTTTTGATACACACAGCTTATTTAGACTGAATATTTCAGAATTATTTGTTGCTCAAATTGGTTTTGGATAAAGGTGTCCTATTTTTGTAACAAAAAGAAAATCTGAACCGAAAAGTGCATAAAAATACGAAAATAAGCCAATGAACCTATGGTGCGCCATAAATCCGTTTTCGTGCATCTGCAGCCCTTCATTATTTCGTGTCTTGTAATTCAGCATGTATAGGCTGTACAAAATGGTCCATTTAATATCATTTTGATAAAAGTGAAAGTTTGGCCCTACAAACCGAACAGCTGGAGGAAGATTCCTTAGGTAAAGCGAACACCACCTTTCCTCCCTTAAATGATCACAAATATGGGACTAATAAACCCCTCTGATGCAAGTAAACCCGACATCAGTACTTTAAGTACTTTGATTAGTTCATATTATTATGGGTGTTGTTCGGCTTTAAGAGCATAGGGAGAAACGAAAATCAACTTACAGGTGGGGCTGACAACGGATCACGCTTCACTCCCCATTTTGTTTCAGATACATATCCGGAAACCCGGATTCAGGCAATACTTCATTACTGGTGTCGGATATCCAGCCAATATTGCTCCTCATACTATACATTTTGATGTATAAAGAGTCTTACGTTGTTTGGCTTATTTTATCATAATAATAAACAATCACAAATTTGGAAAACAATTCTGAAAATAATGGCATTTTTGGGAGACTTTTTCCCCCAAATATGTTATCGCACACACGGTAAACTGTATATCATTGTTATACACAAATAATATATCTCCATCAAATTGGAGTTATTCACCAGAATTTGATCCTCCTATCATAGCGGTTAATTAGATATTATAAAATTTTAGCTTATTAGTCAGTGGTGGATGCTTCGACATTCGGTTAAATTACAAATGGTAGTAAGACTACCATAGAGTTCGCCTGACAAAGGGCCTAGCTTCCTTATTGTCGCACCCAGAACTTTCAACACTGTTATTTGAGCACCAGTTCTGGAACAATAGAACAAGCCCCTGGTAATGTGAGTATATTATTCATGTAAATACTTCACGAGAACACATTTGGGGGGAATCCGGAATTATTTCAAAAAACAAAAACAACCATTAACATAAGAGTTAATGAGAATTTGAGGCGAATCCGCTAATTAAAACCTAATATGCACAAGCAGAAATCAAGGATTCGGTAACACCCCATCAGATTAATTGTAGACAACACAGACAATGCATGCCAAGTTGAGAGAAGTCAAATTATTTTCAAAGAAATGGTAGTTAAAGGTATTTCACATTTAAGTTTAATTAGCTAATTAATATGCCTGGAATACAATGTTTCTTTAACCCACCGATCCTCCCCCCCCCCCCCCCCTTTGTGATATGCTAGACAACATGTATGCCTTGGCATAGACTGGACGAATCTCTATGTAATATTTATCAGTCGCGTTCGACTTTTAATACATTTATAAAACAAAATCGCTAAATAATTCAGTTTGAGCATTTATTTAGGCAGAGTTAATTCTCTTCATTTCCCGGGACCGGATTCAGTTCATCCTTGGGGGTGTCGGGGAATTATTTTCAAAGAAAAAACATTAAACATTTTATTTTAACATTGACATTTATTAACATTTATGTTAACATTAAAATTTTATTTAGGTAAATCCTAAATCCTCGCAGAGGGTTTACCTGGATATTTGTGTGATTTCACTCGGTTCTTGAGTCTTTTCCTCTGTTATACACTCTGATATATTTTATCCCCCGCGATTGTTTTGAATTAGCAAGGCTGCGGTTTTTATCTTGACTCTCGATGCCGATAACAACCTGTCGTCAAAGTGGTTTGGCCAGGGATGAAATTCAAATCGGTCACATATCAAATCTCGCAGCGGATTGGCGTAATGAATTGGCTGAACGCGCTTATTGATTGGTTCGATTTAGGGGAAACCTATCAAGCTAGTTATATCCGGAACTGCTATGGGTAACTAACCAAGCCAGTGTATCCTAACGGATCGATCGACACATTTGACTCGCGAGGATGTTCCTCTACATGTAGGCGCACTTTTTTTTGTAAGATCACTAAAGTTGTACTAAAAATAGGTTACATATTATTGTAATTTTTCGAAAACTTGGTTTCATGACAACAACAGTTTTTATACCACGTCTACGAAGTTGCCCGGGGGCAATAAGTGTTTGCTCTGCCCGTCTGTCTGTCCCAACATTGTTTAACCAACTGGTGCTGGAGTTTTGACTATATAGGTTTTCTAAACATGCTTCGAAGGATGTTCCTCTTCAAATAATAAGCAGGCAAAATATGTCGAACAACCTGTTTTGTCATTTCTTAGCGTTCTACACGAGGGATTTCCTATCACAGCACAAAAATAATCACTTTAACCAAAACTATACTTCGGGATAATGCAGAATACATCATCCGTGTCCTATAAATACTGGACTGGTTTGGGGTGGGAAATCCCTACATTAAAATGTTAAGAATGAACAAAACTGACTGTTCAGCATATTTTACCTGCTTATTATAAAATTCCAATGTATGTTGAATTAAATTGAGTTGAATGGCAAAATAATATGTAGCCTATTTGCTCGTGTACAAATTTGGGTGTTTTTGTGATAAAATCTTGTCAACAAACAAGTGCATCTGCAGAGGGACGGATTCGAAAAATGATTCACAGGGTCCTTTCCCGATTGTGTCAGTCGAAATACAGGCGTTCGCTCAACAGACAACGGCTCTTCTCTAGGTAAACAGCGGCGGAATTTGAATATATATATTACATCAATTGTTCATATATATATATCAACATTTCGCCTCCCTGTGTACGTCCCACTGGATAATCCAAGTGACAATATCCGGGCCATTTTAAGGGGAAGTCCGGGGTCTAAACTCTGAAATTTTTTGTCTTGTGGTATGTCAGTGGGCGACAGCAAGCTATAGTGTCAAAAGGAATACACACTTTTAACCTGTTTTTAGAGAAATGATTTTTATGTCCCACGTCAGCATCATTTAAACTGTTTTTTTTTATGAAATAATACTTCAGTTATAATTATAAATATTATAGGAACGTCGTTCGTGCTTGCTCCTCAAACTTTGCCAATGGATGCATTTTTAATTCGCCACTATATCGGCAATCAGGTTTTAAATTGGTGAAAATGTTCTATGACTAAATTATCACAAATGTTTATTAAAACCTTATGTATAAAAATAAGTAAAACGTTGCGTTTTGATTTTCATATGTAATATATAACTGTTCTATCTTGTCCCGACAAAAGACAGACATTACTCGTTCCATAATTTACACAGAATCGAGAACACCTTCCAGATTCACCGGACACGAACTGAATATTTATACAGACTATCCTTCACTGGTATAAGGGGAGGAAATAGTCTAATTATTGTTTATGAAAGCGTTCACATTTTTTTCCAAATTGTAACACCACAGTAAACTTGCATCAAGACGACGACAGACTTCCGGTCGAACGTAGAGAACTTCCGGTCGGACTTTGCGCCACATCCTTCGACTCTTCGTCTTGATCAAAGGACTTGATAAAGGAGGCTAACTGTTTTTCCCTGAATTTACTTTTGAGAAAGAGTCTGCTCACGTCCTGGAGCCTTATCGGTGGCCGGAAGTTGCGCCGTCTTCGAATTATGCAGTCTCTAATACAGTCTAGCACCAATTCCTTGTTGAGCAATGTATTGAACTCCGTCAGCTGCGTTAGCCGATCAAATGCCTTATGGGAATAAGCGAAGTTGAAGGTAGAATACGGCCTATCTGGGTCGTCAAACAGACTAAAATCTCCCACCTCGCGTTCTGCATCCGTCTGCCTTGGAATGCCTGCAATAATAAATGAAAACCAAACCAAACATCATCCAGAGAATTTTGTCCCCCAAAAGCTCAGTGCGGGTTATACCTTCGAAGTACTTGCCCGGGAGTTATTGAGTTATTAATGATTATCACTGATGTCATTTAGATCGAATTCTTCTGTTGATAGGGGGAGGGGGGATTTAAACTTTAATGTTAAGGAAAATCCCCTTGCGAAAATGAAAGCTGCTCTCATAGTTGGGCACCAAATCTCCAGCAGTAAAGGCGAGCGAACTAATTTTCACTAAATGTATATTGCAAGCAATAGCGGTCTTGTAAGCTCGCACTCACTGTCGGTGACTTTATGGCTTTCGGAGAACAGAGGTTAATATATTTCCTGCACGATGATTTCATTTGCACTCTGTGTACTCTTACAAAAGCTATTTTTGAAATTGTCCTTTTTACACGGGTACGCAGATCGTTTTCATATCAAAGTGGAATTCTTTAACAATACAGTTCAGCTTCTTGTATACTCTCTGATTGACAGGTGGCAGCCTACATATCTCTTTAACCCTTTCCGGAAAGTGTATGATCTCCCCTTGAATAACTGCCGCTCTTTAAGGTTAGAGGTTTGAAAATCTGCTTTCGGGAAGTAGTCAACTCGATTTTACTTTCACCAGAGGCACCCGCAATTATGTTGAATAATATATTGATAAACTATTCCAGAAAATGTGTTTGAAAAACTATTCTGTTTAGATTTTTTGCATGAACAGATACATCCTGTATACGTGCACATTAGAAAGATAATTGTATTACCGGAAGTTCTCTGCACTACCACGCCCTCACTGGAACAAAACAGATAAAACCCTATCCGAATTGGGCTATTGGTCAGTACTGTCATGGTCAATAAGTGGTGCATATGTCCACAAAAACCGCTTTTCATTGACGCAAATGTTCTACATTCTCAAAGAACTAAAGAGCTAAAATGCACTTATATTGAAAATATGAATGAATTAACACTTAGCCGCCAAGCTGTCCAGTTGGTAATGGATGTCCGTGATAACAACAATTACTTTTCTATGTGAATGCTTTGGAAATCTGATTTTATTCAATTGGTCAAAAACAAAACAGAAAAGGAAGCTGAAGACTGCCCCTATGTTAAGTTGGGATATTACGTAACGACATTCCGAACGTCATAGTTATCGACGTCGATCGTTGGTTTGAAAGTTGTGTTGAGTTCTAAATTTACGTCGCTGGCATTACAGTGCTTTCTTTTAACGTCACATCATGCACTGTCCCCAGCTTGGCTTTTGTTTTTGGAGCCGTTGACTAAAATCCGATTTCCAAAGCAGTCACATAGAAAAATAATTGTTATTACTTATTTTACTACTAATTGGAAAGTGCTCGTTCCTGCATATTTACAATATGTGTGCTATTGCTCTTTAAACTGATGGTTTTTCGTTTTATCTTTTGAGTCTAGTTTTCAAAACGAGGGATGAAAACTACTCAGAGATTCAGAAATACCACACCTCCTATGTGGACGTCCAAGAAGGTGTGCAGCATTTTGATTTTGAGAGTGTAGACCGATCGCAACAATGAATTTGCACCGAACCGTGTGTCTGAGATGATACCAGATATTTCGTGCGTTAGGCTAAAATTAAGCTGGCGGTACCTGGCTTTTTCTGATCTCTGAAGGCGATGTTGACGAGTACGAAATGCATAACTGTGGGGCACTGTGGATCGTTAAGGTCCTCAAAGATGTAGCATTCTTTATAGCCTTCCTTGTCCAGAACGGTTGGGTCGATCTTCGGGAACGGTGCCTTGTTCAGACGTGCCCACTTCTCTGCCAGCAACAGTTCCTGAAAGGATATGAGTGTTCACAAAAATATATAAGAACTTTCTAAATAAGTTAACACGGCTATGTTTGTCTGTAAGTAGGTCTACATTTAAGGCCTAGAATCCGATTTAAACAACGTTTCCTGTCTGCTTTGTCACCGACTTTGATCTGAGAGGCATGGCCGATTCAAGGTACGAGGAAGAAAAGCCTTTAGGCTTGCTGAATGCATTGATCATCTCTCGTAGGTTACTCAACATGGAGGAAATAGCCATATTATGAGCTTTAAATCTGCGACAAGGCAGATAGGGAACGTTTCACAGACCTCTATTAGTGTTGCCTTGCCCCCCCTTCCCCAAAGCGTTCTAGTATTCTGATTTGCTGCAGTCGATTGTGGCTGGCTCCCATCCAGTAATATGACAGGTTGCCTAGCTGTCACTGTAACTTCCGCCAGGGATTAGAATGGACGTTCCGCACATAAAAACCCTGGGGCTAGTGAAGACGCCCATAGCCAAATCGGCTTTTTGTTAACATCGGCTTTCGTCGCGAATACTATATCACTCAAGGGACCACTAAATAAGGACAGAAAGTATAAACCATTTCATAGAAGTTTGAGAATCATCATTCTTAAATAAATGGGCCTGCAGTTTTCAAGACGCAGGTCTTTGACATCGACTTTACATAATTCAGCGCTACAATTATTACGGCAGTGTTACTTTATACACACGAGTAGTATACACAAAAGTTACACAAATGATGCTTGTCGCATATATTCGTAAAATTATATTTAGTATAAAGTCTACCTTGAATGGAGGCGAGTTGTCGGAGGGACGAGCACTGAAATCAAAGGACAGAAGAAGATCGACGGATCTCTGTGGTCGAAGGACAAGCGGGTAGGGCGAGTTGAACGTCAGACCGCCATCGACAACGTACAGCTTCTTGTGGGACGTGGGATGCATCTCGAATATCCCGTCGAATGTATCTGTAAATTGAACACAGTACGTATTGTAACTCTATGGGACAGGTATTCTTCATACGACTTCTTGTCAGTATGCCGGCATCGTTTTCCACCGCCCTTCCAATGTTGCGTTTGATCAATGGCTTTTATACCCTTCAAACTCCGTTAATAATTTTTTATTCTCCCATGAGAACCATCTTAGGCGAAACACTGCTTTCAGTGAGGATGATGCGAACGGGCTTACGTTTTGAACATGACACTTTTGTATACTCTTGCAGTTATAAATGATAGCAAAAGCGAATTAACCGCAATAGAATTTCTATCAACGGCCGAAGCGCCAATGACAAATAATCCCAACCACCAGAAAAGAATTATAATGCAAAAATACACTTCGTCAACGGACCTTTTAACATTAAACTTTCAATCAATACTCCGGTGGTACTTAAAACAAGACCATGTAAAGTTGAACTTCTGAGGAACAGCAGTAGTTACACACCAACCTTCGGATGTTTTCACCTCAAAAGGCGAAAATGGATAACGCTTGCTGACTGAGAGGCCCCTCATAAAGTTGTGAACCATAGCTGCCCTGCCTTCACGTGTTCCAAGGAAAGGGAAGGAATTGCTTTCGAACATTTTCTGGAGGAGTGTCGTCCAAAACGAGGCTTTGTTAGACTGCGCCTGAACGGCGGGAGATTGGACGTCATCCTGCACGTGCACTTCGTCGTCTGTGTCACTGGAATCGGTGTCGTCTGCGTCTTGCGTTTCTAGATCTTCTGTGAGCTCCCTCTCTGAGGAAAGGTATAACAGACCAAATACATGTACAGCGTAACATTTATGGCGTTATCTACACCATACTGGCAAGTGGGCAACTGATATATGAGAGCAAACTCTTTTACTCTGTGGAAATAGTAAAAAAAACCCAGCGGAATGTATATGCTACATGCGATATCCTGTTCGAATGAATCAGACCAGATATACACATATGGAAAGGGTCAGTGAGAGATCGGATTGGGTGAAGTCATCAGGTTTCAATGAAGCCAACAGGTTGTCACGAGAACGATACTTTGTTCGTTTGCTCGAATCGTTGTCATTAACAAGTATTTTGACGACTGACTAATCAGAACAAGATGTGTCTGCTGACTGAACATGTTTGGAACACTGTGAACATTTTAGAGGAGTTCGTAATGATTGACTAAACCCTTTGAGATGAAAAAGAGCTTATTCACTCCAAACACTTGAGTAGCTAATACAAAACATTAGTCTTAACAACACTATGTGAAATGCGAGATGGGTTTTGAAGATTCAAAGAATACTGCATATATTTGATAATCATTATAATGTTTGGTAAAATTAAATTATAGAACTGACAGAAGATCGTTTTCAGTGTACAGCTATGTATGCATGTTTGTATGTGGAGATCAGTGAACGGTTCAATCTGAATTACATACACTAAGGTCAGTGAGTGGTTTGAAATGATGATGCTTGACCAACAAGTCAGGTTTCCTGTCAGTGCATGTTGTAAAGTGAACGATACAAACTGTTTCCTCAAACAGGATTCAGTGCTAGACTGGATTGATTAGTTTTCATCGCGGCTGAAGATTTTAATTAAGAACCGAGTTCAAGAAGGTATGATACTAATTAAATATTCACAAAAGCACGTGGGCTCTTGAGAAGAAACAAACCAAATGATAGTGATAGCAAATCACCACTTGTTAACGGTAGCACGTAACCGTGATTGGATAAGCGTTTAGGTCAAGTAGTTTATCTGACTGTATTTAAGCATGAACAAACCTGTTTGTATTTAGACTTTAAGATCCGTCTCTCTTGAACATGAAGTGTTCATTGTAATAGAGTCTTTACATGATGGCACATCACATTTTATGTTTTAACAGTGTCTGGTCGTGTGAGAAGCCTTAAAGGCAAAATTTAAGTTGGAAATGGAAGCGTTCCCGAGTCAGGGTTTATATGAAGGTCATCTCCCTCGGGTTGAGAGGCGTAATAAGCCCCGTAACTTCGCACATCGTAGAAAGTTTCAAAACTGGTGGAGTGAAAATAACAAAATATAGGAGACGAGTAGTGTTAAAATAGCACGAGTATATTTCGTGTGTAGTTCTCTTACCGATATCTTCTCTCTCTTGGCGTTCTAATTCCACCAGATCCACGGACTTGTCATCTTGGAATAACCTCTTAAACTGGATACAGAAAGCGCTGCCCCATATACCTAAAACATTTAACATCTCCATGCTTTAATGTGAAAATTGCCATATATCTTCCGGGATATCTTTTAACTTCAATACAGCAGATTGGTTGATTCGTATTGTCAGAATGTATCGTTAAAGTATTTTAGCTGTGGAGAAATGTGAAAAGCTTTGGAAATTCTCGAAAACCGCATTACGACGATTGGACATACATAATGAATTCAGCAAAATTCTTTCCAGACGCCCACAGACATATATATCCCCATGCAAGGGCAGTAAAAAAATTGTCATCTATCTAGTTTGCATAATAATAGACCAAATATTTGTCGTGGTATTGGAAGAACATTGACTGGTTCTTCAAATGTCACATTTTAGGACATGGAACAATAGATAGATTAATGCGCCTGAAGTTCTCGATCATTGGATAAGAAGGAATCAAAAGTTATTAAGGAAAAACGAACTTTTTTACCTTCACTTTGGAGAGCGGGATCTAACCTGCTTAATATCACAAAGTCAAAAGTATCTTGGGAATAGGAATAATGAAAGGTGAACTTCTTTTCAAGCTTCGAAATATTAAAAACCATATATATATCCGTAATTTATTGAGGACGCACCTACACATGTGTATATTTTGAATATGATCGTCATACCAAGCTGATCCCTGTGTTATCTGCGTGCTGAATGTCAACATGTGGCCCTTGCCAATAATGTATTCCAGAACCTTGAACGCGACTAGAGAAAAATCGAAACGTGAGGGAATTCTTGTCGTTCCAAAAGTATGCGCGTTTCATTGCGGCCGAAGAAAAACACTCTCGCGGCTACTAATATAATAGACGCAGGCTGTGATATTTACCAAACGTCTCATGCGCCTTAGTTGTATTTGAAAACGCACGAGGGTGTTCCGGACAACGTTTTCCTCAACGCGACTTCACGCGCAGTCACGTGAGGGTCGCGCCCTTTTTCTCTGCTCGACGTGTCAGCTTTTAGCGCAGCATTATTTTAACCGCGATTGGGACCGAGGGAAGTTATTGCTGCCCAGTACTGTTCTTATCGTTGTTTCTTTTCTTGGATATACAATTAATCCGCAAGGATCATCCGGAAGACTCTTACTTTGAGATGACCGCGATAGGCAGTGTAGTTAATTTTCAGTTGGTTATACGATATCTGTTCTCAGCATTGCAATCGACTATATCTTCTAACGTCTTGTAAATAAGATTTACAAACTAGAATTTTGTCGACCAAGTATGTTCTGAAAGTTTTTTGTTTTTTTTTTGAAAAATTAACCTATTGCCTTAGGTTGCTAATTTCAATCCTATAGTATCTCCATTTTAATTAGTCGTCTACTTTGGAGCTTCTCTAAAATAAATAAACTTTCTAAATTTTCTTTTTTGCATTGTGTAGAACAAACTAAACTCTACAAAATGGCTACCATTATTCCATGATATCGATAATATATGACGCTTGAAATAACTTTGTAATTATCTCCATATAAAACTCCAGTACAGTTATTTCATGTACCGGGGCTCAATCACAAAGGGAGACGTCATAATGTATTCCTGTTTACTGGCACAAAGGTCAACAATGCCGGTAACGGTCATAGATAGAGGTGTGTGCGGTTTATCACTCGGCAATTTCACTGGGCATGGGATACAAGCGACACTTCCGCGGACCGCCTGTTATTACTATATACGGCATCAATGACCTTTGTGACAGTAGACATGAATGCATTATGACGTCTGAGATGCAGTACATGAAACAACAGTACTGAAGTTTCATATGGGGAAAATTACAAAGTTATTTCAAGCGTGATATATTATATATCGATATCATGGAGAAATCGTATACATTTTGTAAAGTCCAGTTTGTTCTACACGCTGCGAAAAAGAAAATTTATGCAGAGTTAACTATTGATTTTTGACAAGCTCCAAAGTAGACGACTAATTAAAATGGACAGCCTTTAAACTGTAAAACTCCAAATAAAGAAAAAATGGTTATACAGAAACAACAGTGCATCACGGGATATTTTCTACTTTAAAGCAATTGATTGGACAATTTAAATTTTCAAACAGAAATCGAGGATTTTAATTGGCCTGTGGAGAAAAATGGAAGAAACTTCAGCCAATAATAGAGTTGCTGTAGTAAAGGTTCAATATGTTTATGAATCATATCGAGGCGATGCCATCATTTGAATTTTACCTTGCAGAAAATGTAGGGGTGGCTCGATAAACTGTTTCACCAAGTGTCCCATGAAGAATTTACTGCCAAACAATTCCGGCTTCAGAAATGTTCCATACTTTGGCATACCTATTTCATACGGCGAGAACTCCATCCATTCTGGAAACGGAATAAAACAAAGACAGTCGAGCAATGATGACACTTGTATGTTTCTTGAGTCTCTTGACGAGAAAAAGACATATTCTGCACAGCCATTATCCATTGACTGTTTAGTCCTGTAGTATCGAACGCGAGGTAATCAAGACACCAGGCTTTAGACGACTGTGATACCCCACATTGCAGCATCATACGTTACAAAGAGATGTTTTCGAGTTTTAACCTACCTGTAAGAATAAGAATTTTCGACCAAAATAACCCGAAACTTGCACCCGCAGATACTAAACAATGAATACTAGGTATAACCTAGAAAAACTAAACGGGCAAGTAGGAGTCTGGGTTTTCACCAGTGTTATTGTAGGTGTGGCCCCCTAGGACCAGTATCTATTATACTATATGACTTGACAGTCGAGCAATGATGACACTTGTATGTTTCTTGAGTCTCTTGACGAGAAAAACACATATTCTGCACAGCCATTATCCATTGACTGTTTAGTCCTGCAGTATCGAACGCGAGGTAATCAAGACACCAGACTTTAGACGACTGTGATACCCCACATTGCAGCATCATACGTTACAAAGAGATGTTTTCGAGTTTTAACCTCCATTTTTTTTTTACTTTTTTGTAACGAACAAACCCAGTATAGTATATATAGTATAGCTAGTATAACTTATTTTAAATAATATAAATGGTTTTCATGAAAGGTCAATCTGGATTATATCGCTGTTCACGGCTGCATGGAAAGACTTACCGTGGAATATCATAGCGGAGACGTTTTTCTTGACGTGAAGGCAGGTATAGATGGGCATAGGGACGTCAGCCTTCTCAAGCTTTCTTCTCTGATCGGATAATCTCAAATGTTTTCTCTGCAGGAAAAGTTTGAGCAGATAAACCATACAATCAAGCATTGTTCCAGGGAATTCTCCATCACTATCAACCATTTATTTATGGTTTTTCTCACTGCATTGCAGCTACCGAGATTTGATCAGATGAGTGTTTCCATATCCACCAATTCGCATAACGCAAAAATGTAACAATGCATGCATGGTATTTAGCTTTATCTCCTCCTCCCCGTCCACCAAACACACACTTGGTTCTTGAGGTTACCGGTAGTTTACTGTGTACTAATGCTTCATCAAGTGTGCAATGAATCTCAGCCAAACTAGCGGTAACTTTTATTCATTTAAAGCTTACTACAATACCCACTTAGAAACTATTCAATCAAGGTGAAGAGGGACTGAGAAATAGTTTTTATTTCTCCAAAGATTTCTTCTGCTCCGAAAAAAATTCATTCACAGATACTCCAGCCCTGAGTGACCATGCATGGATGACTAGGAGCTGTTATGACTAAGCCAGTAAACAGTACAAACTATCAATCCTGTATGCCGCATTTAAGCACTGTCATGATATGCTGTCTTCCTGTCAAAGTTATTTTGTCTCAAATCCGACATGGTAGTAGTATACAAGGCGTAAATTGATAGAATAGCGCGTCAGTGCGCATGCGCAGAACCTTTGTTGACGTCACAATTGGGCGTGTGCGCATGCGTGTGTGTGTGGATGGTGGGTGCTGGGTACAAGATGGCGGCATGTGTGTGGATGGTGGGTGCTGGGTACAAGATGGCGGCTGTGGATGGTGGGTGCTGGGTACAAGATGGCGGCGTGTGTGGATGGTGGGTGCTGGGTACAAGATGGCGGCCTGTGGATGGTGGGTGCTGGGTACAAGATGGCGGCCTGTGAATGGTGGGTGCTGGGTACAAGATGGCGGCGTGTGGAATGTGGGTGCTGGGTACAAGATGGCGGCGTGTGGATGGTGGGTGCTGGGTACAAGATGGCGGCCTGTGGATGGTGGGTGCTGGGTACAAGATGGCGGCGTGTGGATGGTGGGTGCTGGGTACAAGATGGCGGCCTGTGGATGGTGGGTGCTGGGTACAAGATGGCGGCGTGTGGATGGTGGGTGCTGGGTACAAGATGGCGGCGTGTGGATGGTGGGTGCTGGGTACAAGATGGCGGTGTGTGTGGATGGTGGGTGCTGGGTACAAGATGGCGGCGTGTGGATGGTGGGTGCTGGGTACAAGATGGCGGATTGTAGAAAAATTGTACTCGCGGTCATGTCTACGAAAAGACACGGACTTTACCGAAGATACACGGACTTTAACGAAAAGACACGGACGTGCACGAAAAGACGCGAAGGTGAACGCCATTGTGGGAAACCTCCCACAGACAGGTCAGTACATGCATTTCTATGTTGTTCACGCATAATAAAAGGATTGATCTGTAATCTGTGTTGTTGTTGTTGCTCCCTTTTTTTGGACTAACCCATCAGAATAGTACGTATCACGGACTACACCGTAGAGCTACATCTGGTCTATAAAACATGTCCCTCTGTATCCCACACCTTCATTTCTACAGAGCCATGGCGGAGATCCAGCCCCATGCGACTCGCATTTTACAGTATGCCACCGTGGTGAATTCATTCACGGGTTACCGAGCAGTGGTCCGGTCCATGTTTGCAGATGGCGACGACAACGAGGGACGACGCCAGATCCTGAACGAGTTCACAGAAGCGGTCCTCCACAGAGTGCACTCGATGGAGAGGCGTGCCATCACTCACCACTACTGGACTATGACAGCCATCCTTGATGCTCGCGCTATGGACCAGGAGCGCTCACGCCGGAACCAGCGCCGGCTGGTTGGCCTCATACTAGTCTGTGCCCTATTGACCCTGGCGCTGTGGTATTGACACTATAAATACGAGGTTCAGACAGAGTGTGTGTCATTCACTGTTCGACATTTGGACCAAGCATGTCACCCGTCCTACGAGCCATCCTGCCCCTTACACCCCGGGTGGGGTTACACGTCTATGAAGATAAAGTCACCCTGGTGGAAGACCGTGGAGCTATTTGTTGGGCGCCCGCTGAGACCGTATCGAATACGGTCACACTACCTCGTGACGGCTGGACCAAATTTAAACGGGTGTTGAGCGGCGAGCTCGACGGAAACCTCATCCACATAGATAATGCCATCTACGTATACCGTACCTCCCTCTTCCTACGCCTGGGCCGCTACCCAGATGCTACGCGAGGCTTCACCCTAGACCCCGATCTGTGGTCAGCCTTGGAGAAAGTGGTGCCTATTGTGGACCAGCTGTTTACACCGGACGAGCGATCATCACACCAGTTGGGGTGGGCTCGTGCTATTGAGGACGCGCTGGCTGAACCCCATGAACAACTACATGAACCCGACGACGATGCCATTGATTACCCCGCTACACTCAGTCAGCCCAATGACATGACCACCTGATCCTTTGATCTCACGGGTTCTCCCTATAAATACGAGAGACAGTGAAATCTGGTACCATTCACGTACTGACCATGACGGAGCATATAGTACTGGCGTATTTCAGCTTGACCCCCGAGGTTTTCCTGCACGTGTATGCGGATAAGGTCGATATCATGGAGGCGGTGGTGGGAGACACGGACCCTACACAACCGTGCCCGGCTCACATTCGTCTGTCCCGGGAGGGCTGGACCAAATTCAAATGGGTGTTGTCTGGTGAACTGGACGGCGACCTCATCCACTTGTGTCACGATGTGTACATCCGACGCGGCCCTTTCTTTGCTCAATTGGCTCGGCTAGATGGAGGTATAGTGCATTTTACCCTTCACCCTGATCTATGGTCTGCATTGGAAGATGCCGTGGTGGATGTGGATGAAGTGCTTATCAAGCGGTCATCAGACGAGTTGGACTGGTCATTTACCATGGCCACTGTGGAAGTCCACGAAGAAAATCAGAAAGAAACTCCGCCCCAAGATATACCCGTTATAAATAAACGATAGAGCCAGGGT